>CANYBF010009520.1:0-43944 GCA_948192965.1 Dalechampia spathulata | reverse complement strand
TTTCATCATTCCTCCACCGAGTCCACCTCATCCTCAGAACCTACAATGATATAGTGCTTTTGATGTTGTCAAAGGGGAAGATGTTTATGTTATATGAGATTTTTAGGACTTGATGTTAGTGGAGTTGATTGTTAGATTTTTGTTTTTATGTTTATTTTTGTTATCTTGATGTTATTATTGTACTAAACACCTTTTGGATATTATATATATGATGTTTGTTCAATATATTTGACTTTGTTGATTATATGGTGTTGTGATTTTCATTGATTTATTGATTATGCTTATCTTTTTCTCCTTTCTTTGTGATTGTTTGATAACCTTTCGTTATATGGCATGTATTCTAAAACAAAAGGGGAGATTTCCAAAATTTTCAAATTAAAATTTCATTTAAATGAGTTTTTGCAAATTGAACTTAAATTGATTGCCAACATCAAAAAGGGAGAGATTGTTAGACCCTAGGTTTTGATGTTTGAGTCACGTGTGAGTTAATTTAAGTTATTTACAATTTTTCAATAGTATTTTTATGTTGGTACAGGCATACCGGTTTTGGTACGGGCGTACCAAATAGCTTGGATGAGTGGTACGACCATACGGTTGACCGTACCTACTTAGAACTATTTTATTGAGCTTAGTACGGGCGTACCATTGGTTGGTACGGCCGTACGCGAGCTCGCAGGAAAATGGTTTGTTAGGAAATCTGTTTTGGTACGGGTATACCAAGTGATAGTATGACCGTACCATATTTCCCTCTCATTTTCTAATGATAAAATTTGAATCCGTATGGGCATACATGTCTGGTATGACTATACGTGACTTAATTAAAAGGTTTTAAACTCTTTCAAACAGTTATTTTGTCAATGCAATTTTTCATATCTTTCATTCTATCGGCTAGTTCTTGCAGAGCAACTTCTTTTGAGCTTTAATTATCTATTGCAAGTAAGTCTAACTTGTATTTGTCTATTAAGCTATCAAATACTCTCTTTTATTGTATACCTACAACCTAGGTATTAGGTTTTATATTTGTGGGATTAGTGTATGATTAATCTGTGAGGATTAAATTGTATTTGAGAGTTTGTGAGGATAGTTCTTGTAAAGGTTTAAGTGTGAGCCTAAAAACACTGGGGTTATTGGATTCATTTGTGGAATTCATTGTATAAATTGATTGAGAATTAGTGGAACCTTAAGTTGAAACTTAGGAGAAAGTGGACGTAGGCAAGAGTTTGGTCGAACCACTATAAACTGCACGTGTTGCCTTTCGCAAGAGGATTTTCAATTATTATATTTGAAGAATAAAAATATTATCGATAAAATTTAATATTTTATAAATATTTATAATTTAATATTTATAATTAAATTAAAAATATATATGATTATATAAATTATTTATTTAAAAATAAATTAATTTTATATAAATTAACAAGTAAGAATTATGAATGATTTTTTATTAAACTGAATTAAATATTAAAAAATTACAGAAATACGAAATTTTAACATAGTATTTCTAATAGCACAAAGTATTTACAAAACTATATTTTGTACAATTTTTTCTCAAAATTGTTCTTTAATTTTTTCAAAAACTACAATTTTTTTATTTTTTTAACTTATTATTTTTAATATATAATATATTTTTTTCTTATATTGCATATTCTTAGAAATTTTCAAACATTTTTCAATATTTTTAAAACATTAAAATAATTGAACATTAAGTTAAACTCATTTATTAAATAATTTTTCGAAAAAAAAACTTGAAAAAAGTTTTATGAAATGGGAGTGGAGTTGGACTTGTCATCATTGATGCAGCTCCTCCGACAAAACTAATAAGAGGTGAAAGCAATAGCTTATGAAGATGAAGAGGCGAGGGCATCAACCCCTTGCTTCTGCCCCTACTTAAGAGATACTTCCCATGATCATGGCTTCAGGAAATACTTGGCATGGAAACACAAATGAAGGAATTCCTAGCAATATGAGAAAGTACCACCACCAAAGTTATAGCTTTATTAATAATCATAATTCAATACAATCATGGAAACATAAATAATCATATGCATACTCCCAACTACCCACTTCCTCCCATGTCTCCTGGTTTCATTTATTTAGGTTGGCGATCTAAGCTGATCAGCATAGTCTCCTTATAAATCGTTATGGTGACTTGTGAAGTGGGTAAGCTTTTTGTTGCTAATGATAATAGTAAAGTATACTTTTGTTTCTGATTGCTCTTTTTAAGAATCAGAATCGATTTTCACACAAGTGGGGTTGCAAGGGTAAGGGCAATCGATCCTCTGGAATCCGGCTCGATCGTAAAACCAATCTCCCACGGCCTTTCCCATTTTCTGCACGATATAATTTGCGAAAAAGAAAGAAAACATGAAGGAATTAGAAGCAAATACTTGGGTAATGATTCAGCATTGGCATAAGGAAAAGGTGAGTGAAGATGAAGAAGGAGCTTTTCATATACCGTATGGGCAACTACTGGAGACTTTGGTGCAAACCATGTAGCCAGTGATCCAGACTGGCAATGTGTATGGCACGAGTTTATGAACAATCCGTTTGTTGGTTTTTTACTAACTCCAGCACTCAAGGCACCCAGGAACTGTGCCCTGAAACCTGAGAAAAAGAGAGCATAATTGGTTTAATAGATCTTCGACCGATGTTGTATATGATTGTACCCTCTAAAGGGCGACTCGACTCGAAATTATTTATCATTTGAGCAAGTAGAGAAGGCTGCGATAATCACCATGCACAATCTGTAATTGGTTAGGTGAGCACTTCTTCAAGTCAAGTTTGCAGCTCTTCCAGCTTCCCTTTTTATCGACAGAACTTGGAGCCAAAACATTCTTGAGCTAAACGAGGAAGAGAAGTAGAAGAAAGGCTTAAAAGAGGAAGGAAGAGAGTTTACAGCAAGCATACGAGATTTGTTTGCGCTGAAAACTGTCAAACCTGCCAGGCATCATAGGCTGAATTGATGAGAAATAGGGGAGTTTGCATGGTTTCTGCTACATATTGTGGGAAGAAACACTGCAAAAAAAGGAAAAGTAAAGGAAAGTGTTGATGAGAAGAAAACAGAATTAGTTGCTGTAGGGGGGTTTACAGGATAATTAAGGTGATAAACAGAGTTACCAAGTCGGCTCTCCTCTTCATTCTTGCAGTGCATGATGCAGGCAGATTCCTCGCTGATCCCTGCAGAAAGATTGATATGGCGATGGATGATAATGTAGCAATGGAGAAAATGCGCATATCAATGGCAGGAAAGAGGAAGTCTGAGTGAAGGAAATTACATGTAATCTAACAACACTGCTGAAGAAGTTCTCAATTGCACGTCCTCCAGCAATATCCCTCCTGGTAATTAGAAAATAACATTAAGAATGTTCAATTTGTAAGGATTTTTAGGTACACTTTGAACTGGATAACGAGAGGAGAGTAAGGTATTCATGATGAGATTACCCATGAATGAAGAAACCAGCATCAGACACGCATTTAACTCTAGCAGTTGGAGGGAGAAGAGACCGGAATCTGTCACAATGCAAAATGGCAGCCAATCCACCAGCAGAGCACCCAGACAGAATTGCCTGTAACCAAACAGGTTCTCAACAGACGGCCAATCGATAAAACAACTCAAAGTAAATGAAAAGTGATGAGAATTGCTCGAGGAGAGTTACATTTCGAGCATTCTTCATTCCTTTTGCCAGTAGATCATCAATAACAGCTTGCCAAACCCTTGCTCCTCTGAAGTGAAGGTTCGTTTTCTGATCCAATCAGCACATAATGAATCTTTTAAATGTTTATCCAGATTGTAGAATGGAACAAAACTCTGCAAAAGTTGAAGGAGATGATGAAGAGATTCAGCTTTATCTTACAGGATTAACTGCTTCAACATCACCAGTGAAAGATGACCCATCACAGTACTTGATCTTTATTCTATTCCAGTTGTAGAAATCTGGATAATGAACCCACACACAGAAAAAAAAAATTAACAAAGTTGAATCGATCTACAAGTTCATCATCTTCTATAGGAATAGTTCACATGACATGTTTCATCTGTGTATTTTTCTCGGCTTAATCCATGTGCAAGTACATGAACGAGGTCTAAGTAAGTCTAGTCTCACCAGGGTTAGCTGATTGTTTGCCTCCAAGTATGCCAGAGAAACCCATGGTTTTGTCCATTTTCAATGAAGAGCCTTTGTAAGTATTCTTTCTTTGAGAACAGCTTTCAAGATCTTCACACCATCCTCCTCCCTGAATGATATTTTCATCAAACTCTTAACATTATGAAAGCAGGATCAAGATGATAATGGTAACTTGATTAAGTTGATCAATCACCTCCATGTGAACGATCCAGTTGTTGATACCAGAACCATATCCCTTCTCATAGTGATAAGCAGGTGGACTACCATCCAAACAAACTGCAAGAAAAAATCTACTTCATATTGCAGGAAACTAACAGAAACCAAATAGAACTTCCCTGGAAGAAGACAATAATCACAAACCAACTGAACTATTAAAAGGAAAAGGAGAAAGAAAAGATGACCAGCTCCTCTAGCTTTAGCAGTTTGAACAATAGTGATAGGAATGCTGCCTGCTTCAACTCCGAGCAACAACAGCATGGAAACCATAGCAAAACTGCAACACCATAGTCCAAATCTCGAAGAGTGTCCCATGTTTCTGCTTCCAAGAATGAAGTAATGGTAGCAGAAGAAATGACCGAGGACGAAGCTGTATGTAGTAGTAGTGTATTAAAGGAGGGAGGGAAGGAAGAGAAGAGATGGAAAAGGGCGACAGCTGTTGTAGGATAAAGAGTGATTGTGCGTTGCTTTCCTTGAATGTCTTTGCTGGTTAAGCAAGAAAGGTACATTTGTAAAGCAATACTCAGATTCCTACACCCTCTTTCAATACTACGATTTTACCCACCTATTTCTATTTTATTAATATTAATTGTTACACCTAGAATTACATTTTTAAATAAATTATATTCAAGTAAATAATAAAAAATAATTGCATGTGCATGTTCCTGACATTATCACATGCCCCCCATCCTTTCCTTTCCTTTATTATTATCCTCCAAATTTTCTACCCCTTTCCATGCTTACGTCATCATTTTCAAATCTATATAATCTCTCTCTTTTTCCATCTTAAAATATTTTATATATATTTCTAATCTTTACTCCTACTCATACATAATTTCAATTCTACCCGGAAAATATATATAATTTTATGGAATATAGATAATATATGTATTGAATTTCACTATTATATATTTTGTTATATTATTATTTATTATGATTTAAAAAGAAAATATAATATTTATATCAAATCCGTTTTTAATTTTTTTTAATTATTGAGATACATCTCTCGAATATTATGAGTATTGTTTAATTTGAAATATTTTCTTAATTTTTTCGTTAACACAGAAAAGAATTATAAATAAATAGAAAAATAATGGCAAAAAAATATATATAATTAAAATTAAAAAGTAATTATTCTAATTATAAATTTTATTTGAACATAATAATATAAAATTTAAACTCATAAGTTTAAAACAACTAAAAGAACGTATGCAACGTGGGATGGTCCATGATGGATCCCAATGACCACTGTCGTTTACTTTGTTGTTCGAAGACAGGACCTGTCGTTTTATTATTAATTAATGTAAACTTCTTGTTAATATAAAATATTTATCACTCACATTTTATAATTTTATGCGATTGAATTATTTTAATAATCCGTTCCTGTCTTTGAGGGTTCCACCAAATTGGTAGGTGCCAGCTGTCATCCAAAAACACATTTATCGGATAAGATTCTTCATGTTTCCATTTTTATTTATTTTTAGTTTTTTTTTTCTAACAAATATTTCTTCGTTGCATAACTTCATCATGATTCCCTCATTTGTTATTAATGAAAGGGAAATGGAGTTATTAAAATCAAATTGGATCGAAAATTATATTTAATGTAGTAAATAAATTAAAAATTAAATTAAATCGATATAATTCAATTTAATATTTAAAACTCATTAAAATGAAATTTGATGATTTAACATTTAAATTTTATATTTGAAATATGGGCATTTTTATGGATAATATATTTTATAAATTTCTATCAATTAAATGACTTAAATTTTATTTTAAATTTGATATTTTTAATGGATGGATAAATAAGAAAAGCATATAATAAGGGGGATAAGATGATGATCTCTAAGAATGATAAGCATAATTAAAATGGGACTTTTAATTAATGAAAGAATGAATTCAAATGAGAAAATGGGAATGTCATCATAACAAAAATAAGCTAATCAATGCTAATGATTTTGTCTTTCTTTTTCCTGCTTTCATCCTTTTCACTGTAATTTTTTTTTTTTTGTATTTTTCAATACTTGCATTTTTTTTATGTTTGACTATAATTTAAATGAAAAGAAGTGCCATTGTTTTAATTTAAAATATGAAAAAAGGGCATATGGTTCTTTCCATAAAGACTGTCCACTCCTCCTTTTTATTACTATTATATTATTTATTCTTATTATTAAAAGTAATATTACTTTGCCTTCCTCTTTTTGACTTTTCTATTTTATGGAAGTCTCTTGTATTTTGTTGATTTCAATTATTCTTTTTTTTTTTTTTGTGAAGAATCTCGTGTTTCTATGAAGATAGAAACAAATCAAACATTTTATACAGACTATACTCCAATAATTACTTGTTTATTATATAAAATTTTAAAATATCTATTTTTGATAAATATATTTTCACTCAAAATATTTATAAAACTAATAAAAATAAATATATAACATAAGATATTTTAAAAATAGCAAACTTATTAAAATATAACATATAATTATTTCATAAAATATGTATACATCCATTTTATTTTCAATTTTATAAATGAAATTAAATATTTTATCAAAATGTGTATATTTTATTGTTCATAATTCTTATAATGAAAATCAACTTTTAACCATTGCATAGTCACCATCAATAGTGTAAAAACTTCATTTTCAATTTAAAATTATTCTTACTTTAGTATAATTATGTTTTAAACTGTTTCCCATGGAGATACACATTTTAAGGTTAAAATGAAAAATTAATCTATTGATATAAATAAAATTATATTGAAATAACAATTAATTAATTAACATTTCAAAAAAACTATTGATTGTAAATAAAATTATAAAAAATTGAGAAAGACAAGTGATTACTAATTTACAACATGTAGTCGTAAAAGACTATAAATTCCATGTTGCATATAATATTTAATGTATTACAATCAATTCTGGTTCGACCAAGGTTCGAGTCAACCCAGACCCAAGAAAACCCTTGGTAGACCTCCCAACTCCTGGGAAAGTCTTTCTATTAGTCTTTTGAATCTGCTCTGAGAAAAACTCAAACCCAAATCATCATGGATGCTAAAGTTGTTATGTACAGTTGCTTGCTATCAATCCAAGAGATGTTTTCTTAAATTATGTTTAATTCCCAACGCCTACAGTTTATGGAGATCATGGTAACTAGAGAAACAACCAACCATTAGCAAGGAAATGTTGCAAAATCCTTACCTTTTTGGTGCTTCCACGCCTTTACAATCGTCTCCTCCCTAACTTCCGTTGAATCTACATATTGTTTCAACAGGGGGAACTCCTCCGTTACCCTCCCACAAGATCAGATCCCACCTGTTAAATCTCCTGCAAAGACCAAATCATAGAATTGATCGCAAAGCATATGATAGAATATCGGTCAGATTGATAAACAGCGAACTGTTTTAGTAAGGGAAATGAAAAATCTGGTCAAAGAATCATAGTTATTCTTGCCATGCATGCATCTGATGAAGTAATCAAGCTCGGTGAAGCAAATTGTTCCTTGAAGTAAAGGGGATGGCTGTTGATAAGCATAGAATGCAAACTGACGGTGGTCGGGATCACTCCTTGGTTTTGCCATCTCAACCACTTTCAGACACCCTTCTCTATCATAACATGAAAGTACGTTCACACCAGCCACCGTCAATCCTCGGTCCCAAGCAGAATTTATAACCTGTAGAAGAAACACCTACTGGTAAATTACATTCATATTGACATGCTAGTAGCCGTCTGCCTGATTTCAACATTAAATGCAAGGAACTTTGCGATTCACTCGGAATTATCCCTGATTTGCTTGCAACATCAATGAACAAATAACCCAAAGAACTAGGCGGTTGTAAAGGGCCATTACCTGCCAACTCAAGCCCTCAGGATCAGCAAGCGCTTCATCGTTCTCATGAGCAGAAAATTGCAACCCTGAACATGCAAATTTTACTGTTACCGAGTGTTTCTTCAAAACCTCAAAAACGGGAGAGTAGCCATCCAGGTTTGTGTGGTTATGATATCCCGCTGTTAGCTCAGCTGCATGACTATAAGTCTTATACCACCAATAGACCGCTGGAATCTGCAGATTAAAACCTTTTATTTATTTAGCGACTCATTTCTGTAAATAATAAAAACAGAAGAAACAATATCATAACTTCAGTCATTCACTAGATCACATTTCAATAATGAATTTCAAAAAAAAATCAAACAGAATGATTTTTAAATATGAAATGAATTATTTGATTATTGTGATAGCTGATAGATTGTCAAGAGTGGTTTGTGTAAGTTTGTCAACTAGGATAAATCCCTTAAATTGACAGAATTCCACGGAGAAACGGTGATAATGATACTGCAAAGATGTGGGATTAACCTAGTGCTGTGGAGGTTGTCATTGAGGTTGTCAATCGTGTAAGGCAACTACAACTTCCTAAGCTTGCAAATTCATGGTGTATTAACTTCATATATTATGTAAGAAGATAATAACCTATTTAAATTGATAAACTTCAAAAAAAAAAAAATTGTAACTCCGGCATATGCAAGTAGTTCATCAAAATCAACCACCAATAACACCCAAGTTGCACTATTTTGACTGACACCAGTACCACCACATTAGGGTTTGCAGCACCACATCAAAACAGCATCTACTTTACCAGCCACATAATTGCTAACCACAAAAGGTGCCCCGACAGTCATTGTTAAGCATAGAAAAACTCTACATCCTCGCTACTAGTAGAAAATAAGAAATGCAGAATGCCATTTGTCTGGCTTTAACCTGCTGTGACAGAATTAAACATCCGTGGTTACCTTAACAATTATCTTCGTCCCCTCAAAGGCAAGGCTTGCAAGAGATAAGACGTCATCTGCATGATCTATCAATGTCTGGGCATACCAACCAAGGAAAAAGCGCCCGAAATAGCCATCATAATCACCTCTCTCGCAGAAAAAGCCAGTTTCATGAGGCCTAGAATTATATTGGCCAGCATTATCAGGCCCCCTAGCCCAAAATGAATGTCCACGCAATGTAGCAGCTCTGCTTAGACTTTGTTGTAAATATCTATCATAGCACTGTCCACAACAGCCAATTTTAGAGGAACTACAACATTAACTGAAAAAGAATCACAATCAGCGACGTACTGAATTCATGGAAGAACCATCATGAGTTTCACTTAATTTCTGACATGTTATCCATCAAAATAATTAAAAAATTTTCAGTGAAAATGGGAAACATATCCTACTTTTTCTCTTGTACTTCTTTACTATAAAACTGTTAAAGGATCAAATCAACACAAGCAAACTCTCTGTTCAGACTCCTTTACTAGCTTGCACTGGTGAGTAAATTAAGCATGGAAATCAGATTAAATTGAATTCCTTCTGATTACCAAAAAGAAGACTAAACTAAATTATAAATGATACAAGTTCAATTACGAGCTTTTAGCTCTAAACACAAATTAAGCGGGACCAAATGTCATGGAAACAACATGACTTATCGTTTCTCCATCAAATATATTTTTGCAGAATAACCAGCAGCAGGCAACACCAAGTGCATCTGAACAAACCTACAATAAGTACAACAAAAGGGAAAGATACCTGAAACTCACCGATACCAGGATATCTCCATCCCATCCTTTCAGGAAAGCACGGATACTTAAGTTCACCAGATGCTCCAAGCCCAATTTCAATAGCAGAGATCATACCCTCAGCAAACAAATCATCAAATTCTACTCGGAAGCTTCTCATGAAGTCAAAATAAACCTGAAGGCATTCAAGAATTACGACAAATGAACAGAAACAGGAAAAAATAATATTTTGAAAACTTAACAGGCCAGACGATGACTAGGCAGTAGGCACATCTCCTGGCAGCCCCAAGGCCGGGCAACCACACCTGGGCATTTGCCAAGGTGAGGTGATCCAACAATTTCTCTCCTTTTTCTCATGACCATCTAGACATGTCTAAAAATAAATAATGTTTAAATGTCATAAAATATTTTGATAAATACTTTTGTACTTGCTAGGATGATAAATCATTTAACGTATAGTTTTTCTATTGAAAGTCCATGGCAAACTAATCTCATATCATATACTTCTAAAAATATTAGTTGGTAGTATATCAAAGTGTGAAAAAAATGAAATTAGAAACTCTCAAATGTCAAGAATGCAAACTGTCGAGCAACAAAAGGTCAAAAATCACTAGCATTTTTTAAATTTTACTTTATTTTTCTATTGACACCTAAAAATGCACAAAAACTAAAAATGCTGTTTTAATACCTCAATGCCAGTTCTTCCTTTTAAAACTCGTTCTTTGTCAATACCCCAAGATAGACATTCAGTGTTTCTCCTCCCTTCACGATCAGTGAAGAATATGTCCTGGTTATCATTTCCAATCTCTAAAACCCATTGAGGGAGGGAGATCAAAACTTCTCCAGACTCATTTCCCACATGATCATGAAATGCCATAACAACCTTCAAGATTGAAGTAAAATGCCTCACAATCCACAATAATTATTAAGAATTCCTCCATTTCAAATAAAACAATAAGACTTACAAGGGAAAAAATAGATATAAAAGGGATTTTCTTGCTTACTAACAATTAAATTTTATAGAACCGACCCAAAGTCAAATATTCAATTACCAAATAAAAGCAGTGTGCGTGGACCAATTAATAGATCATATTAGTTTGAGCCTAACCTTTAGCATGACTGAAGTGAATGAGTTTGGCATTTCAATTATAAATCATTACTAATTCCTAATCCAACCCAGCTGATAACTCAACACATTAACACTCCCCCTCAAGCGCAAATACACTTGACAAATCATAAATGAACAACCAGCAAAATGGCTAAACACAAGTCCAAGGTCCTTAATCAAATTTAGAAAGGTTATAAAACAGATAAAATTGCAACCTTTTACAATGAATCAGTTGATTACTTCCCCATTCAAGACAATGGATTTCTTCAGGCCAACTTACCACAAAAAATGATGGCATTAGTTTTAGTTGGTCAAGTAAAATATAAAAAAGAAAGAGAACATGATGGAATGCTTGTCCACAAATTTTTAACTCTGGCAACATGCCCATAGAAGTCACATGTATCAAAAAAAAAAAAACATCACCTGCAACTTTAATTTGAATTCCCTGATAATGTTAAAGAGTTCCCTATAGCCAGACCATACATATTTCTGAGGGCTCCATGCTTCAACAATTCCCCACCAACATTCTACAATGACACCATCCACATGTAAAGACTTCATATGACTTAGCTCCCGCCTAACAGCTTGTGGATCAACCAACTGGCAGAAATTGTTGATAAAACCAGTCTGCAAGTGTTTTCAGAATTTAAGCACTTTGAAAGGAAAAGACACTAAAATCTCCATATGAAATAGTCAACAGATGCTACAAAAATAGTAAAAGCATAAAAAAAATACATGTAGACAGCAATGTCACAGAAGAGATGCAGATAAGCATGGAGAAACCTCATAGAAACTAGAATTTTGAACCACCGTACAAATAACCGAAACACAAGAAACAGAAAGCAAAGACTTACAGCAAGCATCACGTAAACAGGGACATATGAAGTGCCTGTGAAATCACCCTCATGCTCACCTGAACGAACATCCTGTATAAGCTGCATCATAATCCAGCAATTAAAAATAACTTATGTCCCAGAAACACATTCAACGCAATTGAATTTTTAGAAAGTTGAAGGCGAGAAAAGCTTCTATGGTTAGCCTAACAGCGATTCACTGGGATGATGATACCATCAATGCCCCTAACATTTCACCAATTATTTAACTCAGTTTCTATTGGCTATTTCCCAGAAGCTATATTGAAGGAATTACCTAAGTATAGTTGATGCCTATGGAACCTAGGTTACTTGTACCAGGCGCTGACTAGGCACTTCACCAGATTTGAGGTACAACAGGAAAGGAAAAGGGAGTGTAAGAAAGAAAAGGATACTTCAGAAATTAATAATTTGATGGACCATAGAATACAAGTCAAACAAGAACAACAAGAAGGAAATAAGCAAACTATAAAAACAAAACCAACAATGGCACTATGCGATTGGATTGAAGACCATTAAAATTATCCTGGTTTTGTTTGAATGTCATATTCATTTGACCCCTGATGTAGCTAAAAAGAAGCTCTAACAGGTCAGTAAGCTTCTCATTCTGATTCTTTTAATATACCTAATACTTACTACTATATTTTTTTTGTTTTAAGCTAATTCTTTACTATCACAAGTCTTCGTCTTAATCTGTCCAGGATTAAAAGTAAGCATAAATAAAATAAATGTACCCTCGACATTAGACAACAACTATACCTGATCAGCATCCAAGCAATCAACTGAATTAAGAGGGGCAAATTTGGCACTCCTTGCATCTCCTTCTGTCATAACCACTGAATCAAGGGATGTCGGTGACAAATTCTCATCAATTCTCAAAACAGATGACTGATTATGACATTCTAATGCATTTGCCTTAGTAGAGGAAGGTTTCAAAGTAGCAGTTGAAACTGGACTTTCTACTGATCTTGCACCAAATGATGCCTGAACAATTAATCAACCAATTACAGGTCCACAATTAGTACAAGCAAATTAAGAACCATTTACCTTGTTTTGATGCTCAAAACTCTAAAAATGCAAGTATTCAATTCAATTATTTACAGGTGTGTTTTCGAAGCATAAAGAATTGGAGGATGGATGACTTCTATTCGGTAATTTCTCGTCTTTGGAAAGGAGATACTTTCTAGCATTAAGTTCTTTCAACTTCAAGGAAATGCAAATTGAAAGAAACCAAATCAAGCCAGAATTACATGAAACAATTTCTTCCAAATAATGCCTTATAGCCACTAGAATCGATTTCCTCAAGTTGAGAAGACTAACAGCAACCGAAGAAAACCAAGAATGTGAGGAAAGTGGCACATATTTTCCAGTAATTTAATTAATTAGTTCCAGGAAAAGTCTAATATGATAAAAACCAAAAACAGAAGTAAAATAGCAACTAACCAATTGATTGTTAGGAGGAGGAGGAGGAGGAGGAGGAGGAGATTGCCTATAAGTAGTACCATCAGCTTCAACAGTCCAGCCAGCCTCACGTGCAAGAGCAGCAAGCACATCATTCATGTCGGCACGTGCCGGGAGCTGGAAATTACCATATTGCCTAAGCCCTGCCAGCATTCTACTAGTGATAGCACGACGGTGACGTTCTCTAAGTTTTGTTCTCTCTTTCTCTTTCTCTCTTTCTCTCTTGCCTTTGCCAGAGGCATTATTGACGGTTGCAGAAGTAGTATTAGTGGACTCAGCCGCGGCGGCGGCGGCGGCAGCGGCTGCAGTGGCAGCGAAGCCACGGGGACGACGGGGCTGCGGTTGAGGTTGGAGCTGAGAATTTGGTTGGACTGGATGGGGTTGAGAATAGCGATCCATTTGCGGATCAATCAGAAGATCTTCATTATCGTGGTTCATTTTCCAACAAGGAATCGACGGTGGATTCAAAACTTCCCAAATGATCTATCCAGCGTTATTTTCATCACTCCTATTTTCATATCCCTCCCCCGGACGTATGCCTCTTTTACAGTTCAATTTAGTTTAGTATCTTTTCTATTGGAAGACATCATTATTTTACAATCAATTTTATTTTATATTTTATATTTTATATTTTATAATAATATAAAAACATTTTTAATTTTTTTATGAAAATAGTAATTTTAATTATAAATATGATCATTTTATTTAATTTCAAAGAAAATATTAAAAATAAATAAATTTTGAATTTTTTTATTTAATAAGTATTTTAAAAATAATAAATATTATGTTTTTAGAATAAAAAATACTACCAATATTCACTGTCCTCGAGCCATAAGAAAATCTTTGCGTAGCATAGAAGGAAAGGGGCAGTCCTGACAAGTAAAAGACTGAAAAGCTACGACATTCAACAAGCTTTTTACAAGCATTGCCTACGACAACAACTTCCATCGTCTACGTTTCTTCATATACATGGATGTACATATTGCCTTCCTACAACCAAGCTGATAAGAAGAGATGAGAGATACCGAGCTACCTCGTTGTCTGGTCCAGAATACGCGATGCCAGTGGCACAAGCATCCGTGCGAGCCTTGGAAGTGCGGGATAAGTGAGCGTCCCGAGTATGAACCAGTTGAAACTTAAGAGAGCTACTGCATCAGAAGCAGGTTTGTTCTTTATAGTCGAGAAAAACTGAACCACGCTTTTCAATGACATGCCCACCACTGCGAAAAGTGCCACGACAAGAGGCATGCAAGGGTCTTCGGCCTTCCAGATTATGACTCCAACCAGAAGCGACAGTACTGCACTGAATAGAGACTGTGATAATGCAGTATCCCTTCTTTCGTCAAGACCTTTGTCGAGGCTCTGTGATTCAATAGAACGTGTAAACGTGTAACTACCTCCAGCTTTTGATGACTTGGGCAGTTCTTCTTCGCTCTTGCCATCACCATCCCAGGCATCTTTATGCATCACAAGGTTTTCAGTAACAGCAAGGCCAAATTTGTTTGCTATGTCCGCGCCATGTCTTCCTTTAAAGCTCCAAAGACCTTTGCCAAGAATTTCCTTCAACTGAAGATTTTCAACTTTCAGATCCTGCAACTGTCAGGAAATGATGACATCAATACATGCAAATTGAACAGCTATGAACAACTTTCAAAGAAATTCAATGTTAAACAACATGAAGCAAAAAAATATGATTAAACATGCACCCTGCTTGGTGACTACACAGGCCATGTCTGTCCAGTTCAATGCATGCATGTTTAATTGCTTTGAATATATGATAAACCATTGAATCTAGCAGCATTAAACAAACACATTGCTCAACAAATACGAAAGCAATATCCATACAGACGGTATTAAGTGGCACAACAGATTATATCTTGTTATGATTTTCCAGTCTACTGAAGTATGCTGCCATAGTTATTGCATCAAAGTCTAACAAATTAAAACCTGAGAGGAACTCAAATAGATATCTCATTTAGAAATATCAAGTTATAATAAAATTTATAGCTGTAAGTCCCCTGTCCAATAGAAGAATAAGAGTTTGAAGAAAGATAAGCATTACCTGACCCTCGAGCAATTCTAATTTGGAAATGACAGAGTCATTTTCATCTTCAACTTCTGCTAGCATTGATTCCAAAATTTTACATTCTTTAATGGCTGTTTGCAGTTGGTGTTGAAGTTCCTTCCTATCCCACAGAAGATTTTCCACCTCAATCTGCATCTCGTGCAAATGATCTTGCAGCTGAAAATCACAAAAGTTGGTAGAAGTAAAAACAACAAAAGCTTACTTTGATATGAACAAATTAGATGTCATAACTTACAAGTAGGGATCGCAATTCAGGTTGATGCATCCTATCAATCTATTCATATAACAGGTTTAAGGTCAACCTAAACATGACCTACAATCTTAACTGTTAAATTCAATTCAAATTTGACATGGATAACCCAGTATGATTTTCTTAACATAATTAACTTATATGTATTATGGATCAACTCAATATATTTGATATAAAATGACATGATTAACTCGTTAAAATTAAAACTCAATTACCTAGTTTTAAAAAAATTAATAAATTAAACGCAACATGTCATGATCTGACTTATAAATCATATTTAAATTAACCCATAACAAATTAACATGAACCTAATTATGATGATCCAAATCCATTTTTCATGTCAGATTGACAAATTGTGTCAACTTATCACCCTACTTACATGTCTGTATCCCAACAAATTAAGTCAACACTCAAAGCGCCCTTGTGTGATACTGAGACTCTGTACAGTCAAAGGATATGACAACATGACTTCATTCCCTTTCTAAATTAATCACACATATTTAATTTATATAGCTACTTCCATTGCTATAGACTTCGTGTCTGTGTCACTTAGTGTGAGTGAAAGGGAGAAGGAGAGAGGAATTGACCGAAAATTTGTAGACTACATTAAAAACACTACACCTTCTCATTGTATAAGTTCATGAGTTAAAGGGTGCATTAAATACAACATTTTTTCATGGGGGATCATATTCTCCAACAAAATCCTTAAATACAACTAGTTCGGATAAGATGTCTGCGTGACAACCTGAACCTACACTGCGAGAGCCGTCATAAACAAAAACAGGTCTAGTAACCTCGTTGGCTCAACTCCAAGTATCAAACAAAAGCCTAGGATCAACAAACTGCCAGGCCAACTATGGATCTAATCTAATCAAGTGCAGAAGCATTGCGAGTCAAAAACAATGTTGGGTCAAACTCAGAACAATAGTCACAGAATGGTCCTAGATCTAACAGTATCCAATTAGAATTACTGAATGATATGCCACACCACCTATGATTTTTATAAGTTGTTTGCTCTTAAGCAATGTGGGTTATCTCTCTTAAAACTCATAAACTACAGAGCGATAACTGTTTCTGCTTACCACTAAATGACAATCTAGCAGGAAGCCGTTGACAGGGTAATTGTAAGCTCACATTTAGGCGCAGATTTTCAGCAGCGGACATTCCAACAGAAAGAACAAACTCATCAAGGAATTCTAACTACATAGGAAGGAAGAGAGTAAATAAATAAGCTAAAAACTAACCAGCCTCTCGTTCTGTAAAGCAGTCAGAACTCGTATAGGAAGAGTTAAGAGAGCAATCATCCACACCATTGTTGTGTGAAACATGTTGAGATGGACAGTGATTGAAGTTCTGACCAATTCCACCCAAGTATGAATCACAATAAATATGATTTGCAGACCAATCATGAGTATGGATTTGCAAACTGAGAAAGGCTTTGTCAGAATGATCACAATGATGCCCATTTGCTCAATCTACTACTAATTACTGATTAAATTGCTTCCTCGCCCATCTAAAAATGTCCACGACTGCAAAACAGTTTCAAGGCAAAACATGTCAGCAATGACTATCATGCATAGACCATAATATATTCAAAAAACAGGAAATCTGTAGCTATCATTTCATTTCGGATATGACCGAAAAAGGAAAAGCAATTATTAATGAGTTTATGAACAGAGAAAGAAAAACATCCTGAAACAAGTTACAACAATAATCAATAAACTAATCATGCTTCAGCAGAAAACCAAAGAAATCCATCGAATGAAAGAAAGAAGAAAGATGGCAAAGAAAAACCCATCACTCGAGTCCCTCAAGAACATAATTTATCGAAAAGAAATGGACTTGACGGAATTAAAAATGAAAACCGAATATTCAATCAAACAAGAAGAAGACGATAAGAGAGACGAAAAAGAAGAGAGAGACTCACAGAAGGAGAGAATGGCGCGAGAGAACGAAGAAGAGGAAAAGGAAGGAGGGGAAGCAGAATCCGCCAACTGAAGAGATTAGTGAGAAAGCGGGCGAGAGAGAAGGTGGCAAATGGCAACGCAATTTCTGCCATGGCTGACACCTGTTCTACGACCATCTTTGCGCGATGGAATGTAATCCTTTTTCTTTTAAATACCGCCGATGATTTTATTTTTTATTTTTATTTTTTTAAAAACAAAATCAAATCTAATACCAATTTTAACATTAATATTTATTGGAAAAAACTATAACAAGCGATTAATAATTGAGAAAATTATATTATTTGAGTAACAAAGGTATAAACAATAAACGTTAAAATAAAAATATGTATCCATTTTTTGTATCATAATATATATATTAAATTGAAAAAAAATATATGCAAATATATATATTCATAAATTTTCTATCCTTTGATGAATGTATATAATAAGTTTATTAATATATTATAATAGTTAATAAATCAATATGAGCTAATAATGTGAAATTTATTTTGTTTAAAAAACAAAAAAAACTATTAATAAAATAAAATATAATGAGTTATTAAGATATAAGATTATATAAACAATTAACTAGAATTACTTTAAAAATAATTAACATAATTGACCACTATTTAAAGAGTCAATTTTATGAAAATAATTTGATTATTATAATCTTAAAAAAAGAATATATATTTTGATAAACCTTAGAATATTAGATCTTTCTAGAAGAACAAGGCATGAAAAGTTATTTCTTTTACAAGCAACTTTTGCTTTTTCTGAAAAAGACCATAAAGATTTAATTTAATTTGGTTAAATTATTTTTTAATCAATTTAGTTGAGGAATAATAAAACCTTTAATCATAAAATACACGAATTATTATTATTATTTAAAAAAAAAGAGATATTTGAAAGTAATTTAAAATTGTAAAAATGAAGAAAGGTCCCCACATTTGATACCAAAAGGTGATTCTCTCATCTCAAGGACCCCCACACCCGAGCCTGAATAGTTATGGAAGGATCCTCACACCCGAGCCTGAATAGTTATGGAAGGACCATCACACCCGAACCTGAACAGTTATGGTGGGTAAATCACAATACTCATCCCTTTCTTTCAGTTAGTGGCCGCAGACATCATCATTTAACAATAACACATCAACCTTTCTTTCAATTTTTATTTTTAAAAATAAAAAATTCATTAATCAATTCATATTATTCTAATTTTAATTCATAGTTAAAATGATATATAATTATTAATTAAAAAGAACGGTCATTATATTCCAGTATGATTTATTTAAATAAAATTGCTATTTTTTATTTTGTATATATAATATTTAAAAAAAGAAAATTAAAAATAAATAGAAAGAAAAAGCGCATCATATGGAGAGATAATTAGAAATCTCCAGAAAAAATGGAGAAACTAAGTAATATATTTATTTATTTATTTATTAGTTATGGAAAAATTATTTAAGAAAAAAGAAAAATAAATAATTAAATTATTTGGCCTTGGAGGTGCAACGGCGTGGAATATAGCTGCCATTAGAGACTAGAAATTTGAGCTGACAATTTAAATGGCACTGATACCTAACTGATCCAAGAATCCCCACTCTCCATCTCGCTCTTGCGTTTCCCTTCAGATCGAACCTAACTTGATCTTCGTTCAAGTACACTTCTACGTCTTTCATTTGATCTGGGTTCAGCGGTATGGGGTCCGACGTCGCCAAGAAATTGAACAAAACGGAGTCGTTTTTCCTCACTTCGTAGGGATCCGTGGCGACGAGATGGGCTATGGCTATTCCGTCGAAGAATAGGGTTAGTTTCATGTCGGAGAACATGGCGTGAGCTCTAGTGTTGTCGTTCTCCGATTTGATATCTATGTTAACTTGGGTGACAAGAACGCCGGCTAAATCGTATTGGAAGCGATTAAGATGAGCATTTTGTACGCTTATGATGGGGATTCTTGGGTGGATGACTAAGTAACCGACGAAGATGACAACGCCGACAATGATGACGGCGATGGTGAGGATGGAGCAAATTCCGGCGACAATCCACCAGAAGAGGCTGGTACGTTGAGAATCATGGTGCTTGCCGGGCATTATTTAAAAGAAAAAGGAGAAGGGTGAGGGAATAGTGAAGGGGGAAGAGCAGCAAGAAACAAGGAAAGACGGAAGACATTAATAATAAGAAGGAATGGAGGGGGAAAGAGGAAGAGGAAGGAAGGAAGGAGTTAAGGGGATTGAAGATAGGAGTCTGATTAGTGGGGAAGGTTAGGTATCTTCTTTTCCTTGTTTTAAAGCATTTCCTTCTTATATACATGCTCCTCTATATCCTTACCATTTTACTTTCAGTATTAACTTGCTACTTTATTATTATTATTATTATTATTATTATATTGTTTTATAATAATGTAATAAATAGAAGTGATATATATATATATATATATAAGAAAATAGAATGGAAGGGAAGGGGAAAGGCAGGTCCTAAGAGTTAAGGAATAATGGGGTTGGGTGCTTTTACTCAAAACGAAATTATACCAAACTTGCATTCTTAATTACTCACACGTACACACACACACACACACATACTTAGCATATAATTTATAATTGTGGGTTCAATGATAATGGGATTCATTAGAAAACTTGAGGTTGTTTATAAAAAAATATTCTTTAATTTTTATATAATTAATTAAATGATTTGTATTTTATAAAATTATTAAAAAAATATTATTATTAACGTTAAACTGAGAAATGATTAAAATATCATTATAAAGATTACTTTTCATAATTTTAAAAATATAAGGATGATCTCTTTATTTAAATGTTCTCAAAAACTTGTAATGTGAAATTATTTATTTCATTATATTATAATATCATCAATATTCCTTTTCTAATATTAGACAAAGTTTATTATTTGAATATTAATGTTTTTTTTATATAATTCATTTATTATTATGTCTCTTAAAATTCAATTTTATCGCATTATTAATATGATTGAAATTAACTTATGTTATAAATTGATATGCTAACTCAATTTTAAATATGATTTATAAATTAAATTATGTTATATCGAGTTTAACACCTTAATTTTGATTAAAATTATATTTTTTACATTAATCATATAATTTCATATCAATGTATTGAGTTGACTCACATGACATATATAAGTTATTGAGTTCACATTTGAATTAAATTTTTAACAATATTCATATAATGTTTACATCAATTCTCAACCATCATACTTGTAGATCAACATAAATTAATCAAAATCCCCTATTTGTTATCTAAAGAATCTTAAGCTAAAAATTAAAATATTTTACAATTCTAAGAAATTTTTATTATTTAATAAAATAAAATAAATAAAAATTCATGACTTTTCAAGTTTAACTTCTCACACATATATACACACACAAATTCCTATTGAAATAGTAAGAAAAAAATTTTTAATTCAAAATCTTAGTATCTTTTAATTAAATTTGAAAAGATATATTCATTTTTATACATAATTTTTAAATCCTACTTATATAGATTAAAAAAAAGTATATCCAAACAAAAAGTAAAAAACTAAAAAAATATATATATAGTTAGTATTTTTCTTAAAGTTAAAAACTGTCCTTAAACAATATTTTGTTTGGTAAACATAATAATTTTTGTCTAAAAGAAATTCATTATTGTTGAGAGTTTTTTCATTTGGTTATTAATTTGATTTGGGTTTGACTTATATTATGATACATTCCCATCATGATCACATATTCAATAACTTTTTATTGGATTTAAGAATATTCAATTTAAATTATATTAAAAGTAATTTAAAATGATTTAAGACGTATTACAATATTACTAATAAATTTATAATTTTACATAATAAAAACAACAATATTAACGAAACATGGTTATTTCTCTGTCATTTACTTTGAATACTTGATTTTGTTTCTTATTTGTGGAAAAAAAAACCATGTTTATTACATTGATAACAATAAATTGTTGAAAAACACATTTAGTCTTACCACATTGTAACCTCTCTTTGCAAATGATATAAATATATGTTTATTGTTTGAGATTTTCTAAAGAAAAAACCCTTTTTCCATCTATGTCTTGTTTGCTCTTGGTTGATTTTAATCCTTTTTCCTCGTTATTATTGTAAATATTGGTGTTGGTGCTCATGCTTCTATGTAGAAAGTGCATACTTCACACAACCAAGATTTGATTGTTGGTGAAATGAAAACTTATGAAAGGCACATACAAATATTGCATGGACATGTTTGGTTAAGAGAATCATCCCAAATGGATGATCATCAAGGGAATAAGATAAAATCATTAGCATGCTATTGTAATCAGAACCCTAGTTTTAATATGTTCACTTTTATCTTTAATTATTATCTTTTATTCTATAATATCAATTTTCATTCTCCTCCCTAAATTACAATTAAATTCCTTAAAAGTTTCAAAATTTAACTTCATGGATGGTGTTGCACTTGCTAAAATTGTTGCAAAGTTTAAGTTTCAAAGTCAAAACAACGAGTTTAATGTATTTGTTAACTATATACATAGTGATATATTTTATAAGTCGAGAGTCGTATCAAATGTTTCAATGGATCCATTTATACTCCCAAAAAAGGATTTCAAAATTGAAGATGCAAACTATCATTTAAAATCAAAAATGGAAAATACGACAAAAGGAAATAGTGAAGAATTGAGTAATAATGTTATAAACATAATAATAGGATTAAGGATAAAGTGTTATTTTATTTATGATTTTGGTCGGAAGATGCATTTTATTATGCTTGGTGAGTGTGGGAATGTGACCATTAAAATCAATGGAAGCAATGGGAGTACAGAAGGAGTTTCTTGTGGCATCATCATCAATAAACTCTCTCAATTTAGCATTTTATTTTAGTTTCATTTATGTTGTAACTCATTTTTTGATCAATTTATTCAATTTAACAATTGGCAAAAACATATTATATATGTTTTGTTCTTTATTTTAATTCAAATCCAATTAATTCTTGAGAAATTATAAGATATGTCATATTTTAAAGTTTTATTTTAAATTTATATTAGTTTGACTTTTATTAAAATATTTGTTAATTTTTTAAATCAAATTATATTTTTACCCTTAATTTTATGTTTTATTTTTTTTATTTTTTTTAATCTTCCTTTTTTTTAAATTCTCATTTTTCAAATTCCTAAATTTTCTCCTTCCTCTTCTTCATGTTTTTTCTTCTCACTCATGTTATTTTCTTTTTCTTCCTCTGATTCTTCATTTTTCTTCCTCTTCATCTATTACTTCTTCTTCTTCTCCTTCCTTTTTTTCCTTTTCTTTTTCTTTTTCATCTTTTTCTTATTCTTCCTCTTTTTATGGTTGTATGAAATTGATGATTTATTATTATTCTTGTTTTGATTTTATGAAACTATGATACTTCTTCTTTTTGTTATTTTAGATTGTGTTTTCTCTCTTTTATTATCGTTTCTATTTTCTTTTACTATTGTAGATATATGTAAATAAATATATACCATATATACAATATATGATATATGATATATAAATATATATATATACCATAAATATATATCATACATGTCGTATATACAATATATAATATGATATATATATTTATTTACTTATATTTATCATGAAAGAAATCAAATAGAAATACATTCAAAAATAAAAAATACAATTAAATTATATAACAAGTAATTAAAAAATAAAATAAAAATTAATTTGATTTAAGAATAAGAAACAAGATGATCATAATGATAAAGAAAGATGATAATGATAAATAAGAAGAAGAAGAAACAATAACAACCGATGAAGAACAAGAAGAGCAACAACAAATGAAAACAAGAAGAAATAACAATAGAAGAAGTAGTAGTAGCAATAGATGAAGAAAAAAATAGAGAAAAAAGAAGAAAAAAATTGTTAAATGGTTACAAAAATATATTCAATTAATTTTGTAGGTTTATATTTTTTTTAAGAGCTATTTTAGGAATTATAAAAATTAATAAAAAATGTAATATTAGGTGACATTTTATTAATTTTGAATTTATAATATGATAAATTATTAATTGGCCCTTAATTCTTTAATTGAATTTGAGCTCAATTTATTTAATTTAACAAAATTTGTTTCGATTTGATATATTCAATATACATTCAAAATTAATATAAGTTGAAGTTATAACTTAATTAATAGGAGCATGAGCTTATTTGTTGGATAAATTCCCATAACAAGAAAATTCTTGGATAATTACAGGTAGAATAATTGTTTGTTAAGTATTATTAAAGGTGTTGGACCTTGGGTTCCTTAATCTTAGTTTTGATATTAACAAATAATGTTTATAGGAAAAATATTGAAGTTTTGGATGTTTTTAGGCTTGGTATGGGTGTACATGACTGGGTACGGGCGTACCGGAAGGTCGTACGGGGTGAAAAATTCTTGATTTCTTAAGTTGTAAATCCTTTGAAAATGATTTTTGGGTTTTCAATCCTTGTTTTTTTTTTTGAATTATGTTTTGAGAGATATTAAGGGATTGTGATTGAGTGAAGTTTAGTGTAAATATTGGGAAAACACTTGTTGTAAGGATTTAGTGTGAACCTTAGAAAAATACTTATCATAAGAGTTTAGTGTGAGCTTTGGGAAAACACTAGAGATTGAATTGTTGTGAGAATTCTTTGTTGTATTTGTTTATTGGTTTAGTGGAAACCTAAGTTGTTTGCTTGGATAAATGGATGTAGACATTTATTGGTCGAACCACTATAAATTTCTTGTGTTTCATTTTCCCTCTCTTCAATTCTTGTTTTATTTTTTATGTTGCCTCCTCACTTGGGATTTCAATTGGTATCAGAGCTTGGGCTCTATCTTTCAAGAATTAACATTCTTAGAGTTAAGATCAAATAGCAACACATTGTCTAGAGAGTCAATCTTACATAAGACCTCCTTTCTTTGATGGTATAGATTACTCTTATTGGAAACATAAAATAGAGATGTTTTTGGAGAGTAATGGAGTTGAATTGTGGAATTTCATTAAAAATGATTATAGTCTTCTTACAACTATCATTGAAGGTATGTTCACATTGAAGCCTATTTGGAATAGCAAAGAGAAGAAGGTCAATGCTATGATTAAAATGGTTATGAATATCTTGTATTGTGCCATTAGTAGATAAGAGTATGGAAGAGTGTCTCATTGCATGACCGCCAAACAAATTTGGGATACTTTATAAACACATCATGAGGGCATAAATCAAATGAAAACCAATAAGATTCAACTTTTGACTTATGAATATGAGTTGTTCACTATGAGGTAAAATGAGAGTGTATCAGAGATGTACAATAGACTCATGGTGATTATTAATGGTTTAAAGAAGCTTAGGAAGAATTATGCTAAAGAAGATATCAACAATAAGATCCTTAGAGTTCTTCTAAACAAGAATTGAGAAGCTAGGGTGATTACAATTGAGGAAACAAATGATCTATCAATGATTTCTATTGACATGCTTCTAGGAAAGCTTCTTACTCATGAGATTACCTTAAGATAAAGTGTTGGAAGAAGAAAAGAAGAATCTACAAGTAAAGGACATGTGAGGAGTGAATATCCTAGACCATCCAAACCATCTAAGAAGAAAGCTTTCAAAGCCACTTGGGATGATGAGAGTGCATTGGATGATGAAAGCTTAGTTGGAGAGTATAGACTATGCTTCATAGCAATGGAGGATGAAGAAGCACTTCTAACTAATCTCTTAATAATGAGTTTAATGATGAGGAAAGTGTCTTAGAAGAACTTCTTGTCAAATATGAGCAATTAGTTAAGGAAAATAAAGTTTTTAAATCTAAAAACTTAACTTTGATAAATGAGATTGATTATTTGAAAATGAAAGTAGATGCTTTAAGTTCATCTAAAAGGAGTTTCAAAAAATATTTGAAAATGTTTCAAATATTTCAATGTTCAATGAATTATTGAAAAAGGAAAAATAAGATTTGTGTTTAGAAAATGAGAATTTGAAAAGAGAAAATGAGCTTTTAAAAGAAAACCTTTCAAAATTTGAAAAGGATGGCATTAAAATTGATAGTATTTTTAAATGTCAAAAGCTCAAATTTGATAGGAAAGGAATTGGTTATGATGAAAACATTTCATCAAATGCCCCAATTTTCTCAAAACTACTTCTATTAAAAAGGTTGCCAAGAGAAATGAAAGTAAAGGAGTTGAAAACTTCAATGCTAAGAGGTTTAAAATCTCAATCAGAAGTCAATTGCATAAAAATTGTAATTATGGGGTGAAGCATTTCAATGCAAAGTCAAAAGGTGTGTGTTTGCATTCAAATGTCAAAATTGGAAATAACATGAAAAGTGAACAAAGGAAAGTTCATTTGTATAGACTAAGAAGTTGGAAGTCTAAACTCTTCCTTGATCATTATCATTATTATGGTAAGTTTGGTCACTCTAATTATAAATGTTTTATAAGGTTAAGTCATTTGGGATATATTCCAAATGACTCATATGAAGTTAATCTCCATGGATTCAAATACATTTGGATACCAAAAGTTAAATGAAGTTGTTTTGTAGATTTGCTTGAAGTTCACAAGATGAGAATGGATGAATATTCAAGCAACAAAATGAAGTCTCTTTTGCATTGGTGAATTGAAGAATGAGACTATGCAATTGCTTAAGGAGAGTTTTAGAACTTTGTGTTTCTTATGGTATAATTGTTATGTATGTCGATTATGTTGATGTTGTGAATGTTGATTTAGTTTTTGTTTTGAAATGTGAATTTTGAACATATGCATGAGGACATACTTCAATGATTAATTTTGACTTATTTTCTTTTTGATGTAGGCAAAGAGTGAGAAGTATGATAAAAATGGATTTATATGCATTTTGAAAATAATTTTCATTAAGTGTGAATTGCAATGATGAAATTTGTTAGGAGGAATTAATTTTTATTAAAAAGCATTTGGGGTTTATCAATATCAAAAAGGAAGAGATTGTTGGACCTTAGGGGTCCTTAATCTTAGTTTTGATGTTAATAAATAACGTTTATAGGAAAAATATTGAAGTTTTGGATTTTTTTAGGCTTGGTATGGGGGTATGGGACTGGGTACAAGCGTACCATTTGGTTTCCTAGGCTATATGGGCGTACTGGGAGGTCATACGGGGTGGAAAATTTGGTAAAAGGTTTGGTATGAACCTACCATTTGATGCTACGGTCGTACGGATGCTTTGACATTATTTTTGGATGCTGTATGGGGGTATGTGAACCTGTACGGTCCTACAGGTCGAAATACATATTTTTAACATTTTTTAAAACGTTGTAAAATGGCTTTTTTCGTATTGATTACATGTCTAACGGTCATATAAGCTTGGAATAGCTTATATAAATGTAGATTAATATTATTGGAGGTAGGAAATCAATCTACAATCATCAACTTCTTTGTTAAATACATTTTTATGTGTTTTGAGTATTTTTTGATTTCTTAAGTTGTAAATCCTTTGAAAAGGATTTCTGGATTTCCAATTCTTCTTGTTTTTTTCTTGGATTATATTTTGAAAGATATGAAGGAATTATGATTGAGTGAGGTTTAGTATAAATCTTGGGAAAACACTTATTGTAAGGATTTAGTGTGAGCCTTAAGAAAACACTTGTTACAAGGGTTTAGTGTGAATCTTAGGAAAATACTAGAGATTGAATTATTATGAGAATAATTCTTTGTTGTATTTGTGTATTGGTTTAATGGAAACCTAAGTTGTTTGCTTGGATAAGTGAATGTAGGCATTTATTGGCCGAACCACTATAAATTTCTTGTATTCTATTTTCCCTCTCTTCAATTCTTGTTTTGTTTTTTTGTATTACCTCCTCACTTAGGATTTCAAAAGGTTTTGCAAGATATATTTTATAATTACTATAATATAACTTTTATTATTTTAATTTATTACATATAAATTATTTAATAAAATATCTAATTGAATTTTTTTTATTATTATATGTATTTAACGTTTAATAAATACATTTTTGATGGGATGAATATATTTTAATATTTTATTCAAATAAATGGTATTTATGAAAGCTCTGAAACAATAAACAAATAGTTTGCAATGAACATTTATTAATATAGGATAAGTTTATATTACATCGATAATGTCCATACCACAATTGCTTTAGAGCGAGAGTCTATGCAGTTGGAGATAAGACCTGAAATTTATAGTATACTATTAAGGTTCATAAACAATAAACATTTTTTGAGGAAAAAATAAAAATATCTAAAATATCGTCTATGTTACTCTAATATGTGTAAGTATGATGTAATTTTATAAAATCATTAAGTCTAAATGCTATATGAAAAACATCTGAACAAAGGAACAAGAGGGTCTAAGATGTAAAAAGTATAACATGGATGATTTAACAGATTTAAATTCCTATAAATTTCTATAAATTTACTCATGTATTACTTTACTTCATTTTATGATATATAAAATTTATTTGTATTGATATCATCATTTACACACTAAGCTTGTATGATTTGTGTATGATTTGGGAAGATGTTTTAATTAATCAATTCAATTTTTGGAATGAATCAACACTTTTGAAATTTAAGATTGAATCAAATAAAATTTTATCAATTTAAAAATCTAAATTAAATTAACTATTAATTCGCTTTAATTTTTTATCTTAATTTTTTTTATATTATTTCAATTCTCAAATAAAAATTGTTAATTTTTTTTAAATCTAATCAAATTAAATATTTTTAAAATTTAAAATTTTCAAATGGAATTAAATCAAATTTATTAATTTGATTCAATTTAATTTTCAAGGGCACCTGAAATTTTTAGTGTAGTATTATGAGATTTTCATAAGAAAATTGATAAATATTTATCACATTGTACGATACAATAGTTATTGTAATTAATTTTTAGATTTTAAAAATAATAATTTTTTTTAATTTTTCAAGAATTAATTGGTAAATAAGCAAGGGCATAAATAATACTAAACAAAAACTTGTAAGTGGGATATAAAGAATACAAAAAGTAATTCATACTGTGTTGTACATTGTTATTTTTGTAAAGCTTATTATGAAAGAGTATAAAATGATTTGTGAGTATAAGATGATGTATATATGGAGAGAGTATAGGTGAAAAGCATTCAAATATATTTTTCAAAACAGATATCATAATGGTACTATAAAGACATCAGATACTTTTTTAAGTCAACAAAATAATGCAGACTCTTGACTTACAATTTAAACACACTCTCGAATCCCCCCTTGTTTTGTTGTTGGTTTCCTTTTTTCTGTTCATTCCCTTCTTTGCTTTCTGTTGAATCTTTTATCATCTTTCCCTGTTCGTCTGTTTTATCATTATTTACTACTTTTTAGACCAAATTGCCTAAAATGTCAAATACCATGGGACCTAAAGCCAACAAATATCCATAATTTACCGAAGCTAGTCATTCGGATCTAATGTATCGAAAGGATATCCTTCAATTTTGTTATAATTTGATGCTAGATCCATGGAACTGAATCCAATCAAATCTTAACATAATAAAATTAAAGCTGAGTTGATGGGTTACCAATTGATTCTGTATTCAACACTTGAGCATTCAAAATGCTCCATGCTTGCTTCCTTTTCAACTCAAATATGACACCCCTACAAACCCCCAATACAAATGAAGGCTGAAGTTAGCATAATTCTGAGGATTTCATTGGACTACCAACCAAATTCGAATTTAATTTGATAAACAATGCAAGACGAGGCTTTTATGTTTCAGAGAATAAACAGCAAACAAAAAAATAATAATGACAAGGCACAATCTCAGTCTAGGACAGCAAGGCCACAATGAAATTCATTGATACAGAGCATTGCATTATTATAATAGCAGGAGCAGCATCGCAGACCATAATTTTCGCAGAGCTCCAAATACAACAAGCATCCAAAAATTAAACCGAACGCTCAATCAACACGTTCTCTTTCATCTAACAACTAATTAATATGCAGCAAATACATTCATTCTGTACCTGATTTCAGCATCTTCATAGGAGGCCAGAAGAGCTCTCAATTCTGCTAGCTGTCCGGTTTCGCTTACTGAAAGTGGTAAGCCCTGTCACTGACAAAAAGGGCATGAAGAACAGCTAGCCACGTCTGCAAGCAGAAAACATGTAGCAATCAATCCAAATTCGACCGAGACACATGTCCAAATATACCCTACCCTAGCAAATCTTTAAACAAGTTGGGATTTTGACTTGAAGGGGTCACACCCATCTGCCTCACTAGCGCATCCTTTTCCAACGAATCCTTGAGATTTGGACCTTTACTCAATTGTGTGGAGTTCGTAGCCGTTGTTCCACTAGTGGTAGCATCGGCAAATCCAGACAGAAGATTATCATCACTCTTATTAGATGACAAAGGATAACTGAAGCCTCCACTCTGCCCACTTAAAGATGTGTCTGCATATAATTGCATAATATCTGGCGCACTAGAAGCACCAGTCATGCCAACGTTAGCACTTGAAGCAAGTGAAGTTTGATCAAGCAGACCCTCCAGTTGCTTAAATGGATCCACTAATAAATCACTCCTTTTGACAGTAGGTTCACCAAGGTCGAGCAAATCAGGAGGTGGCTGAATAGGAATAGTCTTCTTCTCTACTGCAGCATCAGCTGAAGATACAACTGTAGGTTTTGGAACATGACTGATTCCCTTGCCAACTTTGTGGCCCATTGCAGATGTTCTTCGTTCTGTTTTTGATGACCCACCAAAAAGTGATGCAGCGAGCTTCTGCTTTTCTGGAGGAATTTCAACTTCTGACCTCCTTGAATCATAAGAAGGTGCAGGCCCTTTCGAATTTACACTGCTAACCCCATCTACATGAGCACCTTCATTCACTGGTTTCTGGGAACTGGAATTTGATGCAGATGTTGCAGGAGAGGAGTAATTCGCCCTACCCCACTTCTTTTGGACTCCATCAAGTCGTAGTCTGACTTCTGATGATCCAGTGTCAGATGAAGATGCAACAGTCGTTGCCTGTGTAGATTCTTTATAGTAAGATGGTTCAGGAACAGGAACAAGTTCTGCTGAGGATGCAACTGATGATGTAGGTATCCTAGATGAGACCACAGGCTTTGGAAGCTCATAAGCCTCAAACCTAAGACCATGGCTTGAAACTTCATGCTGATCAGCGTTCCTGAATCCACTGATATTTAGCACCCCAGAACGTTCACTTTCTGGAATGTAAGGCTGAGCTCCTTTCTCTATTGATTGTTGAAGATAGCCATCAAGGAAAGATAGGTTTTTGTCAATCTGCACTCAGCATTGCAAGAAATCTCCATTTGTTAAAAGGGAAGAGATTCTTTGAGCAAAGAAAAGTCTAAGCCACGTCTATGCATCAAATGCACATCTAGACAGAGGGTACCTCTCTAATGCATTTCTTTAAAAACATCTCAAAAGAAAATGGAGTTCAAGTATAGAGCTATAAAGCTGTAGAATCTATCACACAGGAAATATGCAAAAAACTAGAAAAAGACAACGCATATAAGAAATAGGATGTAGGGCTAACAACTTAATTTGAAGTGGCACGTGCAATAGCATAGAAGTGAAATAGACACATCATGCAGATTTCATGCATGTTATATCACAAAAGAAAAAGGCTTACTGATTAAGAAAACGATCATAATGCATGCAGTAGAAATCAAACCGACCTCAATATCTTCACAACTTGCATCTGATGGCAAGATACATTCAACAGCATGAGAATCTAACCCAATGACTGCTTGAAGTTCATATGCACGTTGCTGCAAATCTGTTGAGTGGGATGCTGATAATTCTTCAATCAAAGACTGGCACTGGAACACAATGCAAGACAAAGCACATTCTTATCTCAAATAATCAGCACAAAGTAACAGTACAAAAAATAAATGGAGTAAAAACAATAAAACAAATGCAACATCTCCAAAGTGAACAGCTATTCAAAAATTCAGCCTTGATGAAGATCTACATACCATTTCTTTCTATCAGATCTGTAATTGTAAAGTTTTTTTGCATTTTATAGAGTGTTTCTCCCATTTAGTGGATTAAGTCAACATCTCATCAATTTGGTCTCATAATGGGTTCTCGCTATAATCTGGTGTTGAGTTAAAATTTAATATCTCTATCGTCCAAAAATAAATCTACCAGAAAGGCTAGTTCCATTATAAATCAATGCAACAAGGAACACTATGCAAGGAATACTGTATTAACGGTGTTCAAGGCTTGAAATTTGCAAGAGGAAAAACTATGAAAGCAAAAATATATTGAAGAGATCAACAGTCAAAATTTAGGAGTACATAAGTTTTACATTAGTAGAAAGGCAAGGAAAAGGAATGTTGACATCATAAGCCAATTAGTAAATGATCGCATCAAGTATTTAAGTAGCAAAGCATAAACATCTCAGAAAGTAGGACGAAATAATAAATAGACATGGAAAAAGTATGATTTTAACTATTTTCATGAAATAGAACATAAAGCATGCCAAGGGAGAGAGCCAAATACAAAAGTTGAGACATACATGCAAAATTCAGATTCTAAAAAATATAAAGGTAGCAAGATTACAAAAAAATACATTCCCCTGTATCGAAAGGTGGTATTTTTAATAAATTATTGAAAAAAACATAATCTCTCTTCTTCTCTTCACAGTCCTATTCTATCCTTTCAGGTTCTAGCTAACCACCAACAAATTACGCAACAATCTTTTGGTGTCACATCAACTCCAAATACTGATTAGAGATGCTCACAAAATACAAAAGGTATATACATCTTATTTGAATAGAAAACAAAAACAAAAAGGATTTCAAAATCAAAGATGCAAAATGCATACAACAAGCATTCTCAACATATGATTTCAAGTAACAGAACAAATGAAAAAGTGAATTTTAGCTCTACATAAAGTCAATTACCAAACTTGATGTCAAACGACATAAAATTCAGCAAATAAGAGTAACCAACCTCAGGCAGAATATCCACTTTCCTTCCAGCAGCTATTTCAAATGCATATATTTTCATGAGAGCTGTAACTGCATATGCCTTTTAAAGGGGGAAAACATGAAGAATTAATGCTCAGTCAGCAATTGTGAGTCGAGGACAGAGACAAAAGAACTTACACACATAGTTGTTAAAGGCACACCCAAGTGTCTATGGCACAAGGTGCCTTTGCACCTCAAACCCTCTAAGAAGGTACCTCACTCAGGTGCATGCCAAGGCACTTAAAAACATGCCTTGACTAAATTTGAGGTGCAAAAAAGGCATTCCTTAGAAACATTGGACCAAAATCATTGTTTGGTAGAAACAAGAAAAACATGCATCGTATCTATCAAAATGAACTGACTTTAGAAAAATAAATATGGTCAAATTCTGTAACCTCTCTTTTCTTAGATAATAGTTTATTTCTTTTGTTATTTCCCGTTTTTATCTGTTGTCATTGTTACTTCACTTATGAGCTATTACAAAAGCAATTACATATAATTTTGCTATTTGATTTAATCTATTATTTGGAGATTGATGAAAAGAGAAGAGATAGTATCGAGTTTGATGATCCAAAGTAAAGCAGATATAGATAAAAAAGGAACAGATATAGCAATCACATGCAAGAATTTCTAAGCTGAGGATCCGTAAGATAAAATAGAAATTTAGGAATACCTTCACAGTTTCATCATTGGAATATGCATCGGCCACATCACATAACTTCCCAGTTATATATGAAGCAGAAAACTTTCCATCAGCAGTTCCATATTCTCCCAAGACCCAACAAATGACCTGTAACCAAAAAGTCAATACTTACCAAGCAAATTTTTGTAATAAAAATAATTGAAAATACAGGACAGGAAATACAATTAAATCTTGTTTGAAGGGAACATACTTGAAGAAATATAGATTGAAGCTTTGGCTCTCCAATGATACGCAAGTATGATTCTACCTGTAAGATAACAAGAAAAGAAAACTTCTGAATAAACTAGTAAGTGTATCCCATGCATTTAGAATAAGAAAAATGTCACCATCAATTCAATCCCAAAAGTTCAATTTTGTGAAATCCAACATCACTAAACCAAATTTGACCAAACCTCGCGGAAATATCAAATGATCCTGAATTTCAGAGAACTAAACAACTACTTATAATAAAATACGGACATCTCCTGTACATATATCTCATCATTTCTGTCCTTTTCCATCTTCATTCCTAAAATATCCCCCCTCCCCTCTCTCTCTTCCATGCCAGGATCCATACTAAAACATGGAAGAGTCTTCAAGATGTAAAAGCAGCATACTTGACTTGCTTATTTAGTAAGATTATAAACACAGAATGTTACGTGAATGGAGAAGGGTATCATCGTACCCAATTTAAGAAAAGAGACATGAAGCTGCTGAAACTAGACAAGTATTGTGGAAAAAACTGTGAAATGTCGTTTATGTTGTTATGCATCTACTCATACCAACCAATTCATGTACATGACGGGTCAAACGACCATCTATTTTCCAGTGTTCCATTGAATAAAACTCAGAATTAACTATTTCTATAGCAGCAAATATCATGACTTCTGACCAGCGCATAAGCTAAATGATTGGCAGCAGTGTATCATTGTGATGTCTTTCCCATTTTCCAAAAAAGGTGCCATCCTCTATAACAGCGCATGACCCTTCATTACACTTTCAGTTTCCTATCCACACAAATAAGCATGATTCAAGACAGAAAACGTAACGTACAGCAGATGATCTCAACTGACTATCTGCAGTATCATCATCCTCTCCAAATCCCTCGGCAATCAAACGCATCAAGTTATGAGCCACCTTACTTTTCACCAGATTACCCGCATGCTCGAAGACTCTATTCATTGTCTGTACAATTATATAAGTCAATTGGAATTAAAACTCAGATACATTAAAGCTAAACAAATGAAAATGGCCATCTGCAACAAAAAAAGGGTAGCAACTAATAAATCTACCTGAATAAACCAGTGGTTGCTCGGTGCAAATTGCTCAGCAAGTTCTACACATCGAGAAGCTATTTCGGATTTATAATGATTGTCATTATTGTTAATGTTAATCATGTAATCAATCATGCGATCAACAATAACTTCCACATTGGAGGACTTTGTCATTTTATACAACAGTTCGAAGGTTTTTCGCTTCAGAGTATCATCTGGGTCCTGTGTCATATACCAGCATAACAAACTTCCTTGTAAGCGAAATGATATTAAATTTCAAGCTAACAAGTACACAAACGTACATTTCTAACACAAACAACCAGGAAAAAACAATTGCCAATGGATCCATTATTCAGGAACCATTTTTACAGTTAAAGTTGAAGCAGCAATTCCAAATTAATGTCTGAAGGTTTTCTGATTTTGAGAGATAACATCCAAGATACACCATGTTAATTGGAAGCAGATGTGTTTTAGATTTTTGCATATATGTTTTAGATTTTTGCATATATGTTTTAGATTTTCTTTCACTCATAAAAAAAATACATGAACGTCATAGTTATAATAAGATACTGCAGCAAAAACAAAAAAAAATTGAGGAATAATTTTAAAAAGCTCTCTTGATAAAAAGTTACTCCATGAATTCAACATGTGGCATCAAAAGTACTTCAAAAGGAGGTATCTCACCTCTAAGCAATCTATAACAGCCAATTGGTGTTGTTCAGCAATCTCAGGACTTAGCTTTATCAACCGACCAAGGGCATCAATACCCATATATTTTAGATTGTGACTGTCGCTCTGCCAATAAAATTATATGTAAAGTATGAGTAATCATAAGGTGAAGCAAAAATAGCACATCTCAGCAACCAATGAGAAAGAATCTAGAAGACAAACCTTCAAAAACCTTGCAATTACATCAACAGCGGCTTCTAGTAACTTAGGATTGGGATGTATTGAAGCAGCACAACAAATAGCCTCATAAAGAATGGAATTTCCTATATTACTAGATGAATCACACTTCCTGAATATATCACCAACAACAGTATACATGTCCTGGCTAGCTTGCTTGTCACCACTTCCTAGCAGTGCCAATATTTTTAGCAACTTGATCTGCAAAAGTTTTGCCTTGTCAAAATAAATATTAAAGAGAATAAGCATATGAACAAATAAGCAAGCTGGTTATTGGTAAACGTCTCCTTCCTTTGACCTCATTATTCTACTGCCATAAATTTCTTCAACAACATAGGACTACGGACATTATTATCAATCCAAAAAAAGCAAAAAAAAAAAAAAACCACAGCTAACATAATCACAGTCATATCAAATAAACCAGCCACAATCAACTGAAACCATCAAAGCTGATGCATGCATATGTCAGGATGCACAAACCGAAATGTATTTAAAACCCTTTTCATACCTCAAATATGCTAGGCACCCAGGAAGCACGGAAACTCCTTTTGGAACATTTCAAAATTTCTGAAACGTTTTCAAGACACTGTAAGGAACAACTCCAAAGCTTCCTGAGTTATTCTTGTAATTTGCCTAAAATCTTAACATTTCTGTTGTCAAGAAAAATAAGTTTTTGATGGTTGAATATTGATTTTGTATTCTTCAGTTACAGTTCATTACAGTTAAATACAAAAAGATAGTTCAAAGAATGGGTTTCTAAGTTGTTATTTAACAACCAACATCTATACATAATACATCTTAAAAAAACTGTTATCTAAACCTTTTACAACATTTCCATATTTGGCTCTTTTTTGTGCGAAATAGCAACCCATTTAAAGGCTAAGCATTATAAGTAAATTCAGAAATCAGAGCCTCCCACAATGAGTCATAATCAAAACAGTACCTAATGGTAGATATAGAAAAATCTACAAGCAATAATTGCCAACACATCGTCATGCTTATTACCAACATACTTCCTGCATCCCAATGAATTGAATCCTAGTTTTTGGCCTCAATAAAACCCACGAGGAACTTAACCTATAGTTACAAATCCCTGCAAGGCAACAGGATTTAAAGGCTGCAAATTATGATGCTTTCCAGTCCACTGGAAATCCCACATGATAAAACTTTACAAACCAGATCTAATTGAATATTAGCATAGCAGTCAGATAATATTTTTGCTTGAGTTCAGTACTTGCACCTAATGTCAAGACAAATTTGCTTCAATTGCATTTTGTCAACAAAAAAGGACAAATATCCTATACAACTGCTACTCGTTTTTTGCACAAACTATAGAAAATCATTTTACAATTTACTAACAATTTGATCTCTCTGACGATCTGGGATGGCAGTGGTGGTGAGATGATAGCATGGTGATAATAATTTGATAGTCAAAGGCTAATGTAATTGAATACCATAGGTCTTCCTTCCACATTTATGTAACTTTGTGTTGGTTTTCTTTGATGATATTTTGGTCTACAGTAAAACATGGGAGGACCATTTGCAACATTTGCATGTGGTATTTAACTTATTACGTGCCCATCATCGTTATTTGAAGCAATCTAAGTGTTCTTTTGGCAACCCAAGGTTGCCTATTTGGGCCATGTGATTTCTGCTGCTGGTGTAACAGTTGATACCAGTAAAATTCAAGCAATTACTGATTGGCCACAACCTCACTCCATTACTGCCTTACGGGGATTTTTGGGTTTAATTGGATATTACCGCCGATTCATCAAGGATTATGGGAAACTAGCTGCACCACTAACCAGCATGCTTAAGCGCAATTCTTTCCATTGGGATCAGGTAGCACTTTCTTCCTTTGCTCAACTCAAACAAGCACTTGCTGCTGCCCCTGTGTTACAGCTACCAAATTTTCAAGACCAATTTGTTGTAGAGTGTGATGCCTCAGGTGGTGGAATTGGCGCTGTCCTTCAACAAAACCACCATCCTATTGCTTTTTTCAGTTGACAATTGGCAAAGCGGCATCGAAAATTGGCTGCCTATGAAAGGGAATTAATCGGGTTAGCAAAGGCGGTTCAACATTGGTGCCCATACCTTTGGGGCCGTGCTTTTCTCATTCGCACTGACCATTACAGTTTGAAATTTCTATTGGAACAACGCATTACCACTTCCCCACGGCAGCATTGAATTACCAAACTCATGGGTTTTGATTTTTGCATGGAATATCGAGCTGGTAAATTGAATGCAGCAGCTGATGCTTTGTCTCGACACTATAATGAAGGGGGTCCTGAAGGCAAGTTCTTGTATGCTATCAGTCATCCTCGTGCCTTCTTATTAGACGCTATTCGTGAGGAAGTGACAAACACTGCCTCACTACAAGAATTATATACAAACATTGAGAGTAAGGAAATGGACCCTGTTTGGGCTGTTCATGATGGTCTTATTCTTTACAAAGGTAAAATTTATGTGCTGCCTGCTTCTTCCTTAATTCCTACAATATTGTCTGGCTATCATGATAGTGCACACGAAGGCGTACAAAAGACTTTACATCGGATACGTAGTGACTTTTATTGGAAGGGCATGAAGCAGGGAATTGCTGACTATGTGGTAGCCTGTCCTACATGTCAACACCACAAAGCTGAAAGTTTAAGCCCGACTGGCTTACTTCAGCCCTTAGCTTTGCCTTCACAAGTTTGGGTTGATATCTCCATGGACTTCATTGATGGCCTACCCAAAGTTTGGGGTAAAACAGTCTTGTATGTGGTGGTCGATCGGTTTTCTAAATATGCTCATTTTATTCCCATGTCATATCCATATACAACCTCACGAGTAGCCCAAATTTTTTTGGAAAATATTGTTCGTTTACATGGCCTGCCAGAATCTATTAAATGTGATCGTGATGTGGTTTTCACTAGTCATTTTTGGCAGGAACTCTTCCGTCTTTGTGGAACAAAGCTTGCCTTCTCTTCTTCTTATCATCCACAGACGGATGGTCAAACCGAGGTTGTCAACCGAACAATTGAAATGTATTTGCGCTGCCTTGTCGGTGATCGTCCTAAGTGATGGGTGGATTGGATTCCTTGGGCCGAATATTGCTACAATACTTCTTTTCATACAGCTCTTCATGCTGCCCCTTTTCAGGTTGTCTATGGCCACCACCCTCCCCGTTTATTGTCTTACGTGCATGGTTCCTCTCGGATTGAGGCAATTGATCACGCCTTGATTGATCGAACAAGAAATTAAGCATCGCCTTCAACAAGCTCAGTTTCGCATGAAGGAGTATTATGACAAAGGGCATCGTGATGTTGCGTATGCGCCGGGTACACTAGTTTGGCTTCGCATTCAGCCTTACCGCTAACTTTCCCTGGCTGGTTAGGCTCGACATAAGCTTTCTCCTAAGTTCTATGGGCCATTCAAGGTTTTAAAACGCATAGGGAGTGTTGCTTACCAATTGGAGCTGCCTTCTAATTCTAAACTTCATGATGTTTTTCACGTTTCTCTTTTGAAGCCATGTAAGGGTACTGCCCCAGTTTCAGCTCCTACTTTACCCCCTATAGCAGCTGGGAAGGCCGCCCCCACCCCTAGTTCTATTCTCCGTGCTCGCCTCAATCGTGGCACTTGGGAAATTCTCGTCCAATGGGCTGGTTTGGATGTTGAAGAAGCTACTTGGGAACCTTTGGATCATTTTCGGCAGGTTTACCCTGAATTTGAGCTTGAGGACAAGCTCTTTCTCCAGGGGGAGGGTAATGTTAAGGATTCTTTTGTGGGCCACGTCTATAACAGACGCAATAAGTGATTTCCAGCAAAGGCGTAGACTTTCTCCTTTAGTGATTTCCTAAGATATTTTTATTTAATGTTGATTTCTTCCTAGAATAGCTTTTTATTACCTATTCCTATTTAAAGAGAAACCTAAATTATAGGTTTCCTATTTATGTAATAAGACTGGCCCTATTTAAGGGGACAAATGAAATAAAAAGGGGAGTCAAATTTTACCAGAAAATTACAGAGATCTAGAGCTCTCTCTTTTAACGAGGTCTAAGGTTTCAAGCTCCCTTTGACGAGTTTGAGTCATTTAAAAATAGGTCGCTCAAGGAATCAAACTAAAGGAGGGAAAAAGGGAACAGCAATTGACTCAGATTTTCCTGTCAATCGCCCTGTGACTCGATCTATATCGCAAGTTCACAACATGATGGCAAAGTTAGATTCAGTAGATATAAAGGTAGAATTTATGATAATCGGGAAATGATTAAACAAAACATGAAAACCATTTTTAATGTATGTTTCTGTTCTTTAAAAACAGCATTCATTAAGTGCTCAAATGAAACAGAAACAGCCTTAATTATTAAACTCAAAAGAAGGCCAGAAACAGCATTTACTATTAATTTCAAAAAAAAATAAAAAGAAACAGAAATAGTTTTACATGCACCTTAAATCTATAACCAACTTACACTGAGACATGAGAGACTAATAAGATTCAGATGCATAATTGTCCACAGCTACAGATATAGCCTGATATCTGCATGAGACAGTCACAACTAGAGAAAAAAGAATAAGCACAAGAGATTTGGCTAACCTGAATGAAAGGAGCTGGCATCTGATGGTAATCATAGCTCTTTGGTAATCTTCGCTCAGCTACTTGTTTGAGAATGCTTACAAAACTACCAACCAAATCTTTATAAGAATTAACATCTTCGGTGATGAGGTCAAAAAGAGGACATAGAGTTGCACCCATCACTCCAGGATCATTATCACAAAGCCTCTGCGGGGCAAAAAGAAAAAGTGAACCCACGCTATGATCCTTGAAATCAATGTTTAAACTTTTGAGGAGATAGAATAGCAGCATCATATGCAGTTTTGAAACATGGATAAACCTAAGTATCTACTCGGAGCCGTACATGAGCTAACCAAGATATAATCGGACAATAATGGCTAAAACCATATCCATCGGCTTTTCTGCATTTTTGACAAATATTTTAACATCTAGAGTGACATACATTACAATTCTGGAAGAAAATGGAATTTGCATTTAGTTTTTCCATTTTAGACTGATAACAGTTGATCTTGCAATGTAGAGACTAACTAATCCAATTATCGCCAGCCTCGTCAGAATAATTCAAACATGGAAGACTCGCGTAAATTAAATTCTTACAGACTTGTTCATGTCATTTTATCCTCGAATTCTAATATATGAATTTTATCAATAGCCATTCGGAAATGCAACAATTTACCAAAATAAGAACTCAAATTAAACTGAATTTCGCATTTTCTTAAGAAAACACCATCAAATTGCAAAAATAGGAATTTGATCACCAAACCTTGCGAAAATTAGAGACAAGATGACAAACAGAAGACGGAGACTTATGATAAAACCGATGCAAAGCCATGATAGCTTTTTTCCTCACAGCTTCTTTAGAATGACCTAATAACTCAACAACCTGAGGCAAAACAGCAGGAATCGTCTCCTCATTAATCAGCTTACAAACCACATTCAGTGCCGCACAGACGACCAGATAATTATCAGATTTCAAATCCTTTTGTATAGTATTAACAATCAGAATAATCAAATCATGATCTTCGTTCAAAAACAACGTAACGGCGAGATAACCAGTCCGTTTAAGAAGTAAGTTATCGTCGTGCGTCATCTTAACGGCGTGAATGTAACCGAAAGACGCATCGTGTCCAAGCATCTCGACATAAACAAGGCGTATGATATACTCTTTCATTTTGCGTTTTGGTATGTCCGGTTCGACAATGCGTTTTTTAAGGGTTTCGATCTCGTTGAGAACGATCCGATCTTCTTCCGCTTTAGATCGAGCTTCTCCAATAGATTTAACGAGATCGAGAAACTCCTTCGATTGGCCAAAACCTCCTTGCGATCCCATGGCCAGCTCTCTTCCGATTGTTTTCAGTTGCTCCATTTTGATTCGATGGATGAGGATCAGTGAAGTGTATTCTCGATTCTAGGGTTTTGGAGGTGAAATAGGGAACATGAATTTGATAGAGCGAGAGGCAAATTTTAAGGATTTGTGGAGACGGAAGGAGCAAAATTATTGATAATTTCCTTAGATCTGATGACGATGATGATGTGTCAAAAAACGTTTTTTTCGTTTTCGTTTTCGTTTCGGTTAAGTGAAGTGAGGATGGTTATTGCTATGCAGAACTTGATCGAGAAGATCCCGTGTCGGACAAGGATAGAGAGCAGGGGACTGAATTGAATCGCTTAAGTTTCAATTTAGTCCCTTAGCTTTTAATTTGAACATGTGAACGCCAATTATTGAAAGCAACGATTGAATCTATCATGGTTGAATTTTTTTCATTGAATTATCTCATTCTGTTTTAATCAGAAGTGTTTTGGCGTATAATTTGATCAAGAATGATCAGAAATCAAATCAAATCAAATCAAATTAAATTAAATATGTAAATAATTAAATCAATTTAAGAATTTGATTTGATGTTGATTTTAATCTCCATAAAAACCAATTATAATCAAACAAACTAATAAATAGCATATATGGCGTAGTAACAAATATTATGATGATGATTTTTAATATAACCTATCAACTCTAAAAATGGGATTTATAAATCAGGTTATATTAGGTTTCATATATCAATTTTCATAAAATTATATTACTTTAGTATTATTTTTACATATTAAAAATATCTTGATTTATTTATTACTCTGTATTAGGTTAGATGATTTCATTAACTTGTTTTTTCATTTCTGTTGGGTTACTTGAATGCATGCCTTATTCTTTATTCTTTTTCATACATGTTCCTAACAAAATATTCGCATTTGTAATAAGCTGGATTATGGGCTTATTAGTTATTAAATGCCAATTGAGTTCATTTAGTTATTCTTCGCATCATTCTATATCTTGCATTTGATTTTGTTAAAGTTGAATATTGATGATTGATGATTCATTCTAGTTTATAGTTTTGCGTCTTTCTTTACTTGGGGACAAGCAAAAGTTTAAGTTTGGGGTGGTTTGATAATTGATATTATTACTACTTTTCTCTATTCTTAAATGATTCTTCTAACCTTGTTTTTATGCATTTTATGTGCATACCTAAGTATATTATATAGTAGTTCATTCATTTACCAACATTTCATGCTTCATACTCATGTTTTACATACTTAATTTCATACACTTTCGTCATATTTTGCATAATTTATATGTTACGCCCGCGTTTGACCCCTTAGGAGTTTTGGTAGTTTGTGCATGTATGTTTGGATGTATACGTGTATGTATACATGTATTGCTTGCGTATGTGCGGTGTATTCTATGCTTGTATGTGCGTCGTGAGGACGTATTAGATGTGTATTTGACAGTGTGCATGATGGCATGCCTGTGTGGGTTGTGTTTGAGGTGTTTCTGGTGGCTGAGGAGTGCTTTTGGGAGTAAGAAGAGGAGTTTGGGTAGGCGTACGGGCGTACGGAAGGCTGTACGGCCGTACGAGACAGGGGAGTTGAGGAGGTTAGGGTTCCTGCTTGGCATACGGGCGTACCAATGAATGGTACGGGCGTACGGTTGCTCGCAAGAAATCAATTGGGACAGTAGAGCTCTCAGGAGTTGGGGCGTACGGGCGTACCAACAGGTGGTACGGCCGTACCGTTGCTCGCAGGAGTTAGGGTGTGTCAGGCTTTTTAAGTCGGTACGGGCGTACGGATGGTGGTACGGGCGTACGCGACTTAAGTTGGGCTTTTTATCAGCAGAAAACATAAGTTTTTCTTTAGGTTCTTTCCTTAAAACGTCCCTAAACCCTAGAAACACCCCGGAGGGGAGGTTCCAAACACCGAGACAGGGCGAGAGCTAGAAGTTGAGGCTAGAGCAGGTTAGCGTGGTGATCGAGGGCGAGCGATAGCAGTCTTCTTCTTCCAGGTTTATGCTAGCAGTTTGCTGTTTGTACTCGTATGTTGTGTTTGATGCTTGTTTCCCTTGGCTTTGTAAGCCTAGAATCAATGTTTGGGGATTGAAGTCCCGATGATTATGCTTGTGCATGCTTGGTATGCATGTGATTATGGTTTGTGGTTCCGATACGGGACGTATGTGTGGCTATGAGTTCTGGAAAGGGACAAGCCTTGTGATTATTGCATGATTGGCTTCTAGGATTGTTATATGGCATGTGTATGCATTGTAATTGATGGCATAGCATAACATGGTGAGGGGATGATATAAGGGTGGCAATTTGATGTTATGGACTGTATCGCGGTACAAGAGGTACCGGTGTCTGTCAATTAGTGGCTCGTGCAGGAGAGGTACGAGAGCTAATTGATAACACGGGAGTGAGATGCTCTCCGTATAGGCAAAGAGCGTGAGACGCGCCAAATCGAGGGAGAGTGCATTGACTGGGCTTTCTGTATTGTGAGATGCAATATGGAAGTCTGGTTGGCCGGACATTCCTATTGTGAGATGCAGTATGGATGTCTGGGTGGCAGAGATTGTTGTACAATTGGTTGTATGACCGTATGATTGGTTGTGTGCCTGTAATAGGCTGTA
>CANYBF010009497.1:0-38321 GCA_948192965.1 Dalechampia spathulata | reverse complement strand
TGGCAAATAGCATACCAAGCATTCCGCCTCAAGCGAGGCGGCAAAATAGGGTGTGTTCTGTGCGTACAGAATGCGTTGAAGCGGACGATAGTGGGAAGCGGACCCCACTAGTGTTTAGTGGGCCCCACAGTGAGGTGAACCTACAAATGTGGCATTTGGAATGCCACGAGATGTGCCTTGTGTAAGGCAGCAGCGGAATGTACTCTGTAAATACAGAATACACAGAATTGGCTAATTGAGGAAGCGGGCCCCGCTTGTATACTATTCATAGTGAATAGTAACCTAGGTCTAAAATGCAATATTTTGCATTCTGCGTATCCTACCACGCGTAGGCAGGTGTAAAATGTATTCTGTAAGTACAGAATACACAGAATGGGTTAATAGAGGCAGCGGGCCCCGTTTCTACTAGGTGGGCCCCACAGCGTAGTGGGCCCAAAAGATGTATTCTGTAAGTACAGAACACACAGAATAGGTTATTAGGGACTGCGGGCCCCGCTTCTGTTTAGTGGGCCCCACCTATGTACTATTCTTGATGAATAGTACCCAGGGCCAAAAATGCAATGTTTTGCATTTCAGGCGGTTTGCCTTGCACAGGTAATAGGGAAAGGGTGTTCTGCATGCACAGAATAATCAGAATACGCAGTGGGTCCCGCCAGGCGCCATGGTGGGCCCCACCAGTCCTGAAATGTTCTGCGCATCAGAACACACAGAGGAAGACACAGGGGCCTATATGTATAATCAGGATCAACATCGGGGACTAAATCCTAGCCGAATTAACAAAGATCCAAAATTATACGATGGTGAAAAGTGAGGGTCAACAGGTACATTTCAGAGAGCTTTGGGTCCAGAGTATAGTTTAGTACCACATTTCATCCTCAGACCAATGGTAAGTCAGAGAGAGTGATACAGATTTTAGAGGATATGTTACGTGCTTGTGTTTTGGAATGGGAAGGTAATTGGGATCACTACTTACCATTGATTGAATTTGTGTACAACAACAGTTATCAGTCCAGTATTCAGATGGCTCCTTACGAGGCATTGTATGATAGATGATGTAGGATACCTTTACAGTGGGATGAGGTTGGTGAACGATGGCTAGTTGGTCCTGAATTAGTTCAGAAGCAGAGGAACAAGTATAGTTAATCAGGACTAGATTGAAAGCAACTTTGGATAGACATAAGTCCTACACGGATTTGAGAAGATAGGATATAGAGTATAATGTCGGAGATAAAGTGTTCCTGAAAGTGTCTCTGTGTAAGAAGATTATGAGGTTCAGTCAAAAAGGGAAATTGAGTCCTCGCTTCATTGGGCCGTATGAGGTGTTAGAGAGAGTGGGACCGTTAACCTACAGATTGTCCTTACTGCCAGAGTTAGATCAGATTCACAATGTGTTTCACGTGATGATGCTAAGGCGATATAGGTCAGAACCTTCTCATGTTATTCTGGTTGAATCCATTGAGGTACAATAGGATTTATCCTATAATGAAGAGTCGATTCAGATTCTGGCACAGGAAACCAAATGGTTAAGGAACAAGCGGATTCCATTAGTAAAGGTCCTATGGAACCATCACACGGGATAAGAGGCTACTTGGGAACGGGAATCCCACAAGAGAGAATAGTATCCCCACTTATTCCCTAGTAAGTTAAGTTAGAATTTCAGGGACGGAATTTCTTTTTATGAGGGGAGAGTTATCACACCCGCATGTGAGACCCTGGTAGTTTGGTCCTAATGTATGTGTATGCCTATGAATGATTGGATGTTTGTGTATATGTATTTATGTGTCTATGTATTGATGATTGAAATGTGATGTTGCTTCCTTGACTGCAAATATCTTTATGAATACATGCATACGAATATGATGATGTTGAGTGCAATGATTGAGTGAAGTGATATTGTATCTTTAGACGCATGTATCGTGTTATGATGAAGGGATGATAGGGTGTTGCCGCCTTATGAGATTTCTCTATAGTATAAAGGGCAACTGCCGTATCTTGTATGTGGTGTGTGAGGTTTTAGAAGTGTTTATGCTTGAAATATGAGTTAGGTATTTCGGGAATGCGCTTAGGAAGAATGGGAGAAGGAGGATTGAGAGTAATATGGGTGTATGGGTTATCGTACGGGCGTACCAAACAGGGGAGTTGAGGGGAGTTAGGCTCCTGGAGACTGTATGGGCATACCAAAAGGGTGTCTGGCGTACGCGTATCCATAGGAAATTAGGTTTATGAGGTGGATTATGGACGTACGGGCATACCAAATGGGGTATGGGCGTACCGTCCCTCGCAGGAAAATCTGCTTGTCAGAAGTTTTAGCTCCGTACGGGCGTACCGAATTTCATACGGCCGTACGCAACTTAAGTTTGACTTTTTAATGGATAAGAATAAGCTTTTCCCTTGCTTTTCTTTTATCCTTCTCTTTCCTAAACCCTTAGAAATATCAGAGTTAGAGTCCTTAGTGTTAAGTGAAGTGTGAAGACTAGAAGCAGAGGGAGTTGAGTAATTGTAACAGGATTGCGAGACTACGTTAGAAGTCTTACTGCTACAGGTTTATGCTAGATATATGGTGTATGCTTGTTGTCATGTTTTGGCTTATTTCTATGCCTAGAGACTTTGGTAAAGTCTAAACATGAGGTTTTATGTTGAAACGTTATTGCTTTGATGTGAAATGTGGATGCTTAATGCTTGATGCTTGTGCTTGATATGCTATGACTTGATGGTTTTATTGCTTTATGATGGTATGACCTTATGATATGCTGGAATGGGTGTATATTCCCTTATGGTATAAAGCTTAAGTGCATGGAATATAATCATGGCATGCATGGTGATGAAGGAAGGAAGGAAAATAAGAGAAAAGAAAGTGAGTGATGAGGGTAGAGCGTAGCTCTGGGCATACTGGGTCAAATAATGATGATGGAATTCCTTTAAGGAATCATTTAGATGAATGACCTCCCTAAGAGAGATGAGTCTCGAGACCTACAGTAGGAAATGGGTGCAAAGCACCACATGTTTATACGCCCTCCTTCGGGAGATGAGTACCGGTACCTACAGGGACCCAGTATGTATGAAAGGAATGTGCACAATTACAAGAAAACAAGAGTGAATGAGTGAAATGAGGAGGAAGAAGAATGCAAGGCATAACTGCATTCGCAGTGCATGTATTGGAAATATATGTTACAATGGTTTGTATGATGATGTTATAGATTGATTGCAATGCTTGATATATGACATTTGTTATGGTGTGACATGAAATGAATTATACCTGTATGTTTGCCTATGTTTACCTAGCATCACTGAGTTTTTATACTCAGCGTTTATCATTTGATGAACGTAGGTTCTGAGCCTTCGAGAGAGCAGTCTGGTAAGTGATAGAGGTCGTCAGCAGAGAAGGCTATTCTCGAAGTGGTACGGGACCTCAGGGGCATACTCCGATTCATTTTTGTTAGAGCGGTTTTGTTAATTATAGTGGCAGTAGTCAACTCTATATTGTGTGGTGTACCTGTTATGTAAATAGCACAAACCCTGTTGTATAACTTGTATCATATGTATATAATATAATTGAGTTGCTTACTAATACGAATTGCATGAATGAATGATTGTACATCCAGGGTTTGACATGTATAATGTATGAACGCCATGCTATTACTTTCTTTCACTACTTAATACAGAGACGTGTACCCATACGAACTTTACTAGAACATAGAGATGATGCATCCCTTATGGTGTGAGTAGCAGTTTTCCTTGGGGAGGATCGATACTTATGCTACGGGAGCATGTTACCCCAAGTATGGGCTGGGTGTGACAAAAATGCCCAACCTTTTCCTTATAAGGGATCAAAAGCTATTATAATGAATTATAATATTTTATGTAAAAAAGTTACAATCATTAACTAAGGATTATGATTGAATGCTAAAGTTATGATCTTTGTCAAAAGTATGCTATTCTTCATGAAGAACTATCTTCTTTCCTTAAGTTATGTTTGGTTGATTTTGCCTTTTGAAGTTTTGAAAAATCATAAGCATAAGCTAAAGTGCCAACTTGGTATCTTCATGAGTCAGCATCAAGCAACTTTTGCAAAATGACAAGTCGACATCATATATCTCCCTTCACCATTTGGCTTCTCTATCATGAGTTGAACAATTAAGATGAGTCAATACCTTATTTAGTTCTAGTTGATAAGCCAATTAATGAGTCATCATGAGGCTTCATGACTTAATACCTTATAAGTTGTAACACTTTAAGAGTCATTAAGTCCATTCACAAGTGATCACTTATCCATATCAACTAGCATGACTCCTCTTTAAACCACATTGATGAGTTGATATTACTCTTGCTTAGTTTACATGACCAAAGTAATGAATAAGCACCAATTAATGATGAAAGAACACTCATGATAGAAGGTTGGCTATATTGCTTACCAAAATTTCTCATTCTATAAACTAAGAAAATAAGCCACATAAACAAGAAAGGAAGAGTGATAAGAAGTAATATCATGCTTGCTAAGCCAAATTGAGGGGGGAAAGTTCAATTTAAACTAAAGCAAACTTTAATCCTTTAACTTATATAAAAGATAATAAAGAATTAACCTTTATAAAGGATAATTTAAAAGCTAACTTGCCTTCCTTATTTGAGAAGTTAATTGAATTATTCCAACTAAATGTAACTAAGGAGCATACCCAATTACACATAACTTACTAAATTCTATACCTTATTAAATGGCTACTAACACTTCTCATAACTAATATTTCATAGTAAGAGGAGAAGAGAATGTGAGAAGCTTTTGAAGTTTTACTTTTTCATTAATTTTTCTCCTTTTGTTTTCATAAATTAATATAACTCTTTTCCATTAAAAAGTAAGTATTAAGGAGATAGTTTCCTTTTTTGCAAAGAAGAAAAACTCATTCTATTAAGCTTAATTTAGGGATATAGATGCTAAAATAAAAATTAAGAACTTAAAAAATTTAGTCTCAAAACAAGACACAAATATTAAATCAAATTATAGCAAACTTACAAGCTTATATAATTATTTCTTAAAATTTAGAATAAAAACTTATCAAAGCAAAAATAACTAAACTTAATCATGCTCATATATTTAATAGCAAATTAGTCTTAAAAAAATCCAAGCAAATTATAAAAGCACAAACCATTAATTATGCAAAGCACTCAAGTATGCATAACACATACATAAAATACAAGATAAAAAATAATAAAATAAGATAAAATAAACATGCAAACAAAGGGCAATTGGCCCCCATAATTAAAATAAACATTTTCTTAATATGACAAAAGATAGAAAGAAAACCTAAGAAGAGGGTAGGGGTGGTAGGGGATGATAATGGGGAAAATCACTAGAAATGCTAAGATGGTCTAGTTGTTCCTTAATATGTAATTACCTTGCTTCTAAGGCATCTTGATGAGAATTGAGGATAACTATTTAGGTATGTAAGGCTTCTTGGCTTTACAAAATCTCTTGTTGACCAACTAATAATTATCAGAGGAGAAAAAGAGAGGGTAAAGGAAGAATCTTAATTATTGGCCTTATAAAGGGCTGTAGTAAGAGGGTCAATTACAATCTCCTCATATATATCTATAGCATCATGAAGAGGAGAGGGATGGGAAGAAGATGCTTCGTAAGTAAAAGCCATATGGCCATGTTGAGCCAATAAGAGCTTTCCTTAACAACTTTTAGCTTAAAATTAGGGTAAATAACTTTACCCTTTGTAAAAGCTAACTTATTCAAATAATAAAATCGATAGGTCAAAAGTCATCAAAAGAAACATTATTAGCCTTAACTAAGGCTATAATGATATGACCATGAGTTAAGGGACATGTTTTAGCATTTTTACATTCCACCAATTAATGAAAAAGCCAAGAGGTCCATAAAATAGGCTCATTATCATGAAATTACTACATAAGAAAGACCTCTTGAATTGAGACCCAATTGGACTCAATTTTGTTAAAAACAAGATGTGCTAGGACTTTATGAAGGAGTTATTGAACATGTTCCTTGATCCTTGATAAACATAGCATGGCCATGTTTGCTATTGAAATGAGGTAAATTCATAAGCTCTTTCTAAAATATGGAAGCATGAAAATCACTAGGGACACATTCAACCTCTTCTTTCTTAAATGTATACAATAATTGCATGAACTTATAAGAAGTTTGTAAGGCTCTCTTAACATTCTATACTCTAAGGTGTTAGGTTGGCTATCATTAACCTTAAAAGAGAAATATAACTCATCAGTGAGTTCCACAACATCATTCTCCTCCATAGAAAGAAAGGTTTGAAGGCCACTTATTTTAATCAATTAATTGAAAGAAGGCTTAAGGCCCATATTAGCAATCATAGCTTAAGGAAAATATTTAGAGGAAACAAATTTCCTAGTTTTAAAAGAATCATATTTTGTACCTTCTTCTTGAGAGAAAATGGGAAAGGGTGCACCAAATTGTCTTGAAAAATTAAGAGGGCTAGTAAGTTGAGGGGCTTCTTGAGGATTGGGTTGAGATGCAACTACTTGTCCTCTTGAACTCACACCTTTAGTCTTTGCCATATTTAGAAAAATATTGAAAAAAGGGAAGAAGAAAAAGAAAGGAAAGAAAGAAAGAAGCAAAATGAAAAATGATGCAATGTGTAAATAAAAATGATGAAACAAAATAACAAGGATGAGTCATGAAAGAACTCATGCTCTAGGGTTTAGGAAAAGAAATGTGTAAAAATGGAAGAAATATGTTATGAGATAAACGGAAATGAAATAAAAGGGTATTGATTTAAATAGGGATGAAAAGGTATGGTAAAAATTTGAAAAGAAATGAAGAAACAATTAAAATGACATATTGCAATAGAATGAAGTGCCAACTTGGCAATACAAGTATTGTGTGGTCAAAGTCATAAAAATCTTATAAGAATAGTCAAGCATGAGTTAACAATATCAGTGTTGATTTGACATAATAGGAAAAGAAGAAGTACAAAACTTACTGTGATGAAGTGCAAATGGTATCGACTCATCTAATAACATGAGTGGACTTATCCAATTGTAGGTCACAAGTCATTAATAGTGCTATTGATTTGATAAACCAAGTCAAGGGAATAAAAAATAGCGCTTATCATGAGTGACAATTAGTGCTAGCTTAACAACCTATAAAAATTACAAATAAAATGTAAAGTGATGAGTTAGCAAGACATAAGTTAACTTGATAAAAGGAATGAAAATAAGGGAAATGCCATAATGATGAGTTAGCAACACACGTGTCAACTAGACATCAAAGAAAAACTTTGAAAAATAGTGAGAAAAAACTAAAAGAAACTAAAGTTGTTATTTAGACCATACTTAAGCCATTTAGTCATTAAGATGAAAAGTAGAAGAGTTTAAGAAGGTATTTTTAAGAGCATTGAGCTTTATCCTATGCCATTGACTTTAAAATTCTCACCATGAGAGTTAATCAATTCAACAGCTCTATAAGGAAAAACCTTTGAAATCTTGAATGGTCTAGACTAATAAGATCTTAACTTCATAGAGAGGAAGATGAAAATTAAAAAGCAATACTAATTATCCTTCCTTAAATTCCTTCTTATGCAAATGCTTATCATGCCAAGACTTAATATTATCTTTGTAGATCTTGGCATTTTCATAGGCATCTAACTGTAGCTCCTAAAGCTCATTTAACTAAAGCAATCATGTTTGTCTAGCCACTTTAAATCAAAATTGAGTGCCTTAGCCATCCAATAGGAATTATGCTCCAATTCAATTAGAAGAGGATAATTGATAGGTGGTAAGGCTTATAGGTATTTTGAATGATGTTTTATATGCCTATAGAGCATTATCCAACTCAAGAGCCCAATCTTTCCTTGAAGAAGATATCATCTTCTCTAAAATCCTACGTTAATTCCTTATTGCTAATATCTACTTGCCTTCTAGTTTAAGGATGGTAAGATGAAGCAACTTTATTAGTAATTCCATACTTCCTTAAGAAATATTTGATAATATGAGTGCAAAAGTGAGAACTGCCATCACTTATGATTGCCTTGGTATACCAAAATGAGGGTGTAGACCTTGAATTTTCACCTACATACTACAAATTTAGCTTGGTATAGGTCCTCGATGTTGATTCCAATTTGCATAAAAGTATTTTAGCCTTCTATGAGTGCTCTGGATATGCAAGGCATGTTACATTTTGCTGGTGGAAGGCAGAGCATATAATATGCATTTCCTTATATGCGGAGCACATAGTGCTACATGTTGCACACATTCAATAGAGATGCACATGGTGCATGGCCTTTTCCCATGCAAATCTAATATGTTGATATGTGACCAAGCCTTTCTTTTTTTTTTCTGCATGAATGAGGACTGAAGAGTATATGGTGTACATCCCTAGGCATTCTAAATGTGGGGCACACATAGCTCTTAAAACTTGATATGTAGAGCACATTTTACTACATGCTATGCATATAACATTATATGTTATGCATGTTACTTTTAAAATTCACAAAATCTCATATTGCTAGCTCATTTCTAGTAATACACGACCCACACATATAAATATAGCTCATATATTTGTAGAAAAAAGGTATGAAATTCATTAATTAAGGCCAAACTTCGCCAAAATTATTTCTCACTTAATTAACCAATTATTTAAGTTCTTAATTAAGATTAAAGACTAATTAATCCTCACTAAAATTCCCTAAACTTGTTTGGAACCAAGATTAAAGCCTAATCCTACTTGGTGAGTGTTAGAATGCTAGTTTCTCTTTCTTTTCTCTTTATTTTCTTAACGGATTTATGATTTTTCATTGATTTTTTTATTGATTGGCTTCAATCATGAATGTAACAATAACATTCTTAGCTTTCCTATAGCTAGAATGATATATAATAGTCATATATTTACTTGGATTTATGATTTCTTTCATGTTTTTGCTTGAAAGCTTATTTTTCTTTGATTCTACTTACTATGTATGGCACACATCCATCTATATGTAGCACACTTCAAGTTATATGCTGCACATATAACCTTGATTTTTAGTACATACTGCATATATCACACTATATGCTGCACAAATAGCTGCCAGATTTTCATGATTTCATGATTTTTCACTTATTTTCATTCATTTTATGATGTTAATTGAATTGTTTAGTAGCATTAGAGGTTTCATAGTAACCTTAATGATATGAATTCATCAAACATTGCTTCCATTTGATTAATTTTGGCTTTAAAATTAATTTTCAAGTTAAAAGCTTTCTTTAATTTTATTTTTATTGCAATTGATTTGATTGGACTTGAATTGGATGTGTATTTCATCTCTAATTGATGTTTGAATGATATTAGAGTTCTCCAATTTCATTTTCATGATAAATTTGTATTGATTTTACCATTAAATTAATTAATTTACTTAATTTTATCTATTAAATGTTATTATTGAGTTGTACTTATCACTTGATAGAATTGACTTAATTGGATGTTGACTTAATTAGATATTGACTTGCTCTTAAGTGATGCCAAATGTGACCTTAAAATCTTCCACATTTCTTTTTATTACCTAACGTTATTTGCTTGTTTGCATTTTCCATTCATTATCTAACATTTATTGCCCAAGGTCATTTTCTCGAGTGGGGGAGATATTGCTTAATGTGTCATATTTTTGTATCATTGAAGATCCTTTGTAATAGAATAGGTCTCTATTTTATTCCTCTTTTACATGTATAATTAATGTTATTCATCATTTATTCCCCTATCTCTCTCATTCCCTTTCTTCGGGCCATTATTATTTTATTCATTCTACTATGCTTTATTATGCTGCTATGCTTATTTTATCATTACTATATAATGTATGCTATTCCATGTATTTTATTATTACTATATGATGTATGCTATTCCATGTCATTCTTTCATATGTCATGCCTATTCCATGTCATCTTTCACATGTTATGCTTATACCATGTCATTTTTCATATGTCATGCATATTTCATGTCATCTTTTAGATATCATGTCTATGCTATATGATGTTTTGCATGTCATGCCTATACCATGTCATTTCACATGTCATGCTTATACCATGCCATTTATTTCCTATCATGCTTATGCCATGTTATGATTACTCTATCTCATTTTTATCATGATCGCTATATCATATTTGCTATGACTTATCTATTATGATTGTTGCTATGCTACATTGTATTGTGTGCTTTATACATGCTTATGTATGCTCACCTGCCTAGGACAATTAACTTCACTAAAATGATAAAATCAAACTTGAAACTCTAAGAAAATAGATTTTCACCATCCAAACCCCATCTTTAAAGGGTTTGACTTCGTACTCATGCTACGGGTCGATTGAACTAAATTTTAAACCATTCGATGGTGACTCCATCTTACAACCTTCATCAAGTTCATTTCATTCCTTGAGGTAGCCCCTTGAGAAAATGCATTTTGGCTCCAAGTGGGCCCTTGATGCCATCTGTTGTAAGTCTTGCTTTAGATCATAATGAAAGCCCCACCCACAACGGCTACTCCATTAGGAACCTATGATGAAATAGTGGTGGCATTGAAATCTTAGAGTTTCATATCAATTTTTTCATTTTAGTTAGGTTAGTTATATTACATATCATGTACACAGTTTGTATTTGCATGCCACCTTTATCCCTAACTAATCGATGGTTGTGGGTGAGTGAGTACCTTAGAATCCATTTGACTCCTTGGGAAAGCAAGTATATAGTCATCACTCACTACCTTGTATTAAGGATCGTTGATGATTTCTATAATGGATATATGCTAGGTATAGTCCTATATTGATGATTCCATTAAGTTGGATAGATTGTAGACAATGCGACAGGAGACCTTAGCCTGTTTCAATCGGACTAAAGATTATGTAGCTAACCATAACAACATTCTAAGACTAGGAACCTTGTTTGAATGCTATATTGATCTATGACTTATCACATTAGTGAATTTACCTAAATCTGGTTTATTTTACCATCTTGTATTGCTATGCTAAGAGTCAGAATCCTATCATGATTCTATGATGGTTGCATAACCTTATACTTATTCAATTGGTATTCTGTTATCATGATAATATGATTTTGCTAAAATATTATCAAATTTTTACCACAATCCCTTATATGATCGAGCAAAGATCAAATTTTGCTTGCTTCATATGTTGAGAGAATGGTGCCTTAAGTTCTAAAATGTAACTCTAGGATAGTATCCTACTTAGCAGATTTTAGACTAACCAATCTTCTTGGAGGTATAAGGGTGGCAGGAAGTGTTGCTGTATGCTATGTGTTCACTAACCATTTCCATATTTTCTATTAAACACACATACATGCATATGCATGAAATTTATCACCAACTACTTTCATTTGGAACCATGATGTCAGATGTTTCCTAGCATATGTTATGCATACATCCTACATGTCATATCATGTGGAATCATATATGCATACACATGCATCTATGTTAATTTTCTCTATCATGTACAAAAATATGTTAGATCCTCAGGCTCTTAAGAATGTTGCATCTCTATCTAAGATTGCTTGCTTTATACTTGATGATGCTTCACTTGCCACTGTCTAATATTTGATTGATCAGTCTATGGCTAAGCTCTTGTCTAATGACTTTAAGACTCTCCTATAATAGTAGATTAAGGAAGCACTTAGCATTGGAGATTTCATCACCCCGCTAACTCCTATAAGGATAAGAGGAAGGTTGTCAACTTGTATGATGTTGAGATGGATGATGATTTCTCACTCTATATGCATGCTGCTCATAAGTTTGAGACTTTTTCATTAGAACATAAGATAGAATAGCTATAGTCTATCATGAAGACCAAGGGGATAGATTCAGATCTTGACTTTCATGAGTTCTCTATTTGGGTTATCAAAGGGTTGCGTGCTAAGTTTAAGCTTTCAAATGTTCCTAAGTACAATAGGGTTAGGGATCTGAAGAACCATCTAAAGACCTATACTATGATGATGAGCATTACTAATCTATCAGACAAGTAGATAATTTGATTATTCTTCATCTCATTGAAAGGACCAATAAATAAGTGGAAGCCTTACTGCACTACCTTGTGTAAGAAATACGACTTCAAATCCCTTTTTGATATGACTCTGTTGGACTTACAGATAGTGGAGCCAAAAATTAATGAATTTTCATGGATTACTTTAACCGATGGATGGATAAAGTTGCATTGGTCAAACAGAAGCCATTAGAATAAAAAATGATCAATAAGCTTATCATGTGATCACTACCACTATATTAGGATAAGCTTAAGTATTAGACTTTTCACACCTTCGAGGACATCTACTCAATTGGATAAAGGATCGAGTAGAATGAGGGGTTGAAGAAGAGGGAGCCTTCCTTTATCAAACTTAAAACTACCATATACACTCATACATCACACAAAGCTCACCACAAAAATTCCTTATAATCATTAAACCCCATACTTCAAAACCTTACCTAGTCCTGGAGGTACTTGAATCTTAGGATGCCACTCTTCAAGGTTTTTAGGTCTCTTCAAAGCCAAACTCATAAAGCCACTTAAGCCCAATTTCTATATTACACATACTACCTTGGAAAACTAAATGAATTTAGCTTTGAGGCCACAACACTGATGACTGTCCCTCTCTCATGTGTCATTTAGGACCTCATAGATTCAAGTGAGCTTGAAGATCTTGAAAAATCTAAACCTTTTACCAAAACAAACTCTTTACCTAACTTCTATAAGGCCAACCATACTTATATGAACCCCTTAGTATATATATGTGATTTACACATATACATTTAGAGTTTATAGTTTAATTACAAACTATACTAAGGGTTAAAACAATGTAGATTAAACACTATATATTAGGATGAAATGCACAAGTTATCAAGTATTTTAATATTGCCATGTGGTGACTAAATGAGTATGCAAACATAACCAAATTTTTTCTTGAGTTATGTTGCATATGAAATAACTTGACATGCAATTCAAAAGCATATAAAATGGAAACATTGAGCTACATTTGATGTAGATTTAAGAAATTAGAAGTAGGAGAGTAAATTAAATACTAAATTATGGTTCACCATTAGACTATACAAATGGACCAAAACTAGTATGATAATGTGTTAGGAAATAGCTTGTTGACTATGTGTAATGTTTATGAAATTGTTAAACTCAAGTCAATTAGGTTGACTATTTAGAGTTTGAAATGAAGAACCATAAACCTTGTATAATTAATATAAAACTTGAGTTAGCTAAAGGAGTAAAGTTACATAATTAATAATATAATTGGATTTGATTAATAAAAAAAGTATGGCTCTGAGCATATGATAAAACAAAAAGAATTATAACATGATGTGGCTTAATTAGGATGACATACTTACTTAATGATTATAAATGAAGCAAAAGTAACATTGTTTATATACATTAAACTAGTGGTAATTTATAGGTGTAAACACGCTTATCATTTTTTTTGACTTGGATAAGTAAAATTTATATAATGTAGATAAAAAGGGGATTAGCAAAAAATCTAATATACATACTAACCTAGAAAACTACATGAATTATTAAAATATAATCTGAATGACATAAATCATTAATTGATTACTTCCTTGAAAAGAATAAATGCTACTAGATGTTTCTAATAATTAAAATTAATAAAGCACACATGTATAAAATGATGGTATCATATAATTGCTTAGCTACAAATTTAACTAAATGAACTTTATAAGAGCATATAGAAATGATGTTTAAACATAAATATTTGCAAGTATAATTGGTTATACAAATGATTGAAATAAATAATCTTAAATATCAAAATTGCATGTTATGAATTATGAAAATTATTCTAAATGTGGATGGAATTTAATTACGTGATGATAAATGGAAGGCCATTACTTTTGCACCTATGCAAAGTAAATTTAAAAACCAATAATGTCACACTCGATTGATGAAAACATGCTCCTATAGAATGATTAATAAATATTTTATGACAAAGAATCCATTAATCACTCTACAAAGGATCTGTAAAATTTTTATTTTTTTGACGAAGTATATCTAATATGTAGTTATGACTATTTATTTAATATCCAAATATAAAATATCCAAATATAAATTATAGCATGCCATTGAATATCTACTATTTATATTATTTATATAATTTTAAAAAGTCACTTAATAGGTAATTTTAGCATTTCTGCTAATATACAAGCATAAAATATTTTACTGCCATAAACTGTATAATGATAATTGCATAATAAAAATTACTACTAGGAATATATTATATTGCTAAAATATAATTCCAAGGGTCATACAAGACTCAAAATATCCTGACTACGCTGGTGTCATATTGGTCTAAACGCCCCTCTAAACTACTTTGACATGTGTTCATTAAACAATAAACACTGACTATAAAACTCAATGGTATCTAATAATAATTATACTATGAATAAGATTCTAATATACATATTTTTATAAGTAGAAATAATTAATAAAAATGATTAAAGTACAATCGTAACATGAATTTATAATAAAAACTATAGTCCTTCGAAATGTCATGCTAATGATGTATGATGCTTGGCTTATGCCTTTATCATGTATGCAGGTGCAAAATGCTGACTTAACTATAAAACAATAATATTTTAAAATATTTATATAAATCACTGTGGGTGGGGCTTTTGTTATGACCTAAAGCAAGGCTTTTGATGTACAGATCGGGGGCTCGTTTAGAGCAAAAATGCAGTCTTCTTGAGGGGCTACCTCAAGGAATGAGATGGACTCAAAAGAGTCACAAGATGGAGTCACCACTGGATATTTCTAGAATTGGTTGAACCAACCCATTAACATGAGTGCTAAGTCAAACCCTTCACAGATAGGTTCAGGTGGTGAAAATCTATTCACTCAGAGTTTCAAGTTTGCTTTTACCATTTTAGTCAAGTTAATTGACCTAGGTAGGCAAGCATTCATAAGCATGAAATAACATATAATGGGGTATAACATAGCAGCAATCATGGTAGATATAACATGGCATCATGATATGGTAATCATGGCATAAAAAATAACATATGTGTGGCATGTGAAATCACATGGCATAGGCATGATATGTAGGATGACATGGTATAGGCATAACATGTGGGATGGCATGGCACATGCATGACATGTGAGATGACATAGTATAGACATGACATGATATAGGCATGATATGTGAGGTGACATGGCATAAGCATGACATATGAAATGACATGGTATAAGCATGACATGTAACGTGACATGGCATAAGCATGACATATGAAATGACATGGCATAAGCATGACATATGAAATGACATAGCATGGCATAGTATACCTCATATAGCAATGATAAAATGAGCATAGGGGATACATGAGGGAGTTAGGGCTAAATCATACAAAAATAGTAGAATAAAGTTATTCTATTACAAGAATCTTCATCGATACACAAATTTAAGACATTAAGCAATGTCTCAACCATTCAGAAAAAAGTCAACCTCGAGCAGCACGAGCCAAAAATCCATGAGTGAGAATATAAAATAAACAAGCAAAATTATTAGTAGTAAATGAAATTTAGGACTAGATCGACTAATTCAATGCCACATGAAAGTATAAATCAAGAGCTAAAGTTCAATGAATGTAATGGCAACAATCATAAAGAAGTGAATAAACACGAGCCGGATCATGAAAAATCATGTAAAAGTAATCAATTTTAGGCAAAATCGATCAATATCAAAACTCGACTTTCTAAGATAATATGAAACATCACTTAAAAACACATCAATGTCCAATCAAGCTAAACATGTCAAATGACATAAAAAACATAATTAAATTAGCATTAATTAAGTAATTAAATGATTTAATGGTAAAATCATAAGCAAATGATCATGACATAATGAATTGGAGTTACTAACATCACTAAATGTCAATAGGAGATAACAAACTCAACCAACCAAAACCAATCATATTATTAACATCATAAATCAACAAATTAAATGAGCATTTATCTTGAAATATTAATTTTAAAGCTAAAATTAATGAAATGTGAATGATATATGATGAAATCAGATCATTACGGCTACCGTGAAGCCTCTAATACTATTGAGAACTTCAAAATTTATCAAGAAATAAGCAAAAATTTAGTGAAAATGTAGTTTTTTGATAAAATTGGGAGGTGATATGAGTAGCACATCACATGATATACACCACATATAGGCTATGTGTGGCACACATCATGTGATGTATGCAGCATGTAGTGAGGTAGATCTCAAGGAAAACATGTTTTTCAGTAAAAATACAAAAATAAAACCAAATCCTAACAAGTTTATCTCAATGGCAGATAATATATAACATCAATAAGTATTAAAAACCATAAAACAAAGATTGAAGCCAAATTATTAAAAAAAGGGAAAATCACAAAACCCATCATGAAATCAAGAGAAGAAAAGGAAGAGAATAGGTATTCAATTCACCAAAATAGATGAAGCTCATGAGATCTTGATTCTAAACGTGATTAGGGATCTAATTAAGGTTAATTAGTCTATAATCTTAGATTAAGGACTTAAATTCAATTCTTAACTAAATGAGATTAGATTTTGGTAGAGTTTAGGTGTAATTAGTGAAAATTTGGACCCTCTTCCATAAATATAAGGCTTGTATTTATAGGTATGGGTTATGGGAATAAGAAAATCATATTAGCAATGTGGGATTCTGGAAAATTATACACTATGTATGCAGCATATAATGTTATATGCACATTATATAACCTAGAAAAGGCTATATACGTAGCATATAGCAATAGATATGCAACATATAGCAGCAGATGCCCAATATGCCACAAATTTAACATATATGCACCACCCAATGGAGGTACATTGGGATGTGCTCCATAGGCCAAAGAAGCATCATTTGGGACCTTAAGGCATGGTGCCATATGGAGAATATTAAATTTGCTTAGGAAAAGATCACCTATCAAACGTATATTTTCATGACATGTGTAGCATGTAGCATTATGTGCTCTGTACATTAGAAAATGCATGCCGTGCACTCCCCCTTCCATAAGCAAAATGCTCCATATGACCATAGTGCATGGTCAAAAAGTCAGGGTCTACAATTTGCCCCTTGATTAGGACCATTTTGAGGTGATACAGGTGAAAGTTATCACAATGAGACCTAATCATACATGAATTTTCACTCTAGATAAGGGAAATACTTGATCAATGCTTATATCAAGGTCTAATGCTCATGTTGAGGCTTGCAGAATGCTCATGCTGAGGCTTGTAAAATGCTCATACTGAGACTTGCAGCTTCATAGGGGAAATTAAGTTCCGCTAGGGATATGAAAATGATCTACTGGGGAAAATTCTATCAAGATTCTCATGTCGAGGCTTATAACTTCATTGGGGAAGAGAATGTGATCTACTAGGGATGTTAAGGCTAATGGCCCAAATCTGACATTAGGAGCCTGGTACTAGGGCTAAAACTATGACTTCTTTGAGGAAAATTTGCTAGGAAATCAGTGCTTGGGCAAGATGATTGACGCTTGATCTGATGATGCTTATAGTGAGGCTTATGATCCAACTGGGGAATAAACATAACCCACATAGAGCTCGATGCTCTGGCAGAATGATCAATGTTGATCAAGTAATGCTCATGTTAAGGCTTCCAACTCAATTAAGGAGAGAAATACCCAATATTGCCACTGGGAGCCTTATACTTGAGTGAGATGATAAATACTGACCAAAGAGTGCTCATGCTTAGGCTTGTAAGCTAATTCTATCATTAGAAGCCTAGCGTTTGGGCTAGACGATCAATGATGATTAAGTCATTACTGGATCAATGGCTTTGCTTTAAGGCTCAAAATTACATGAAATTTGAGTTTAGATGCTTGTTGCTAAGGTTTAAGAGTTAAATGGTTGATCTTATGATCACTGCTGGATCAGGTGGTCAACTGTGGAACCTAGGTGATCAACTGTTGGATTAAGATGAACAACTACTAGCTCTGAGGTGATCAATTGTTGAATCTATGCTCATGCCATCAATTAAGTGTATGATATCTCCAAAGATGTATTTGGAACCCACTACTGGAATGCGACACTGTTTAGTCAATGACTTGACCAGTAGTCAATGGTTTGACTGAATTTGATCATTTGTTGGATCAATTTCCTATCTATGCTAGACATAGAAAAGTAATTTATTAGTGAAATTGGAATTGAAATGGTTTAGAGAAAATACCTAAATTTTTGAATATCAGTCTGCTACATTCTAATTGATTTTCTAGATTTTTCAGATGCTATGGGTTGTGAAAATTGGACTTGTTAGGGAAAATGATCCCCAAAAATTCTAAAATTTTTATGATAAGGCTAATTCCATGAGTGCATCTTCATGGATACCCGATAATGTTAGTAGAGTACTCTAGAGGCCAACACATGTGAGCAAAATTTACTATGTGTGGAGCACATATCACTATATGCCACACACATCATGTAGAAATATTAAAATCCCAAGCCTCTTATTAAAAAATCATTTAGTTTCTCCTATAAAAATATATTTTCTCTCAACTTCCACATAAAAAATCGATCATTTCTCAAAAAATGGCCAAAATTAGGATGCAACTGACACCCCGGGACTTGGAATTGGTCCTGAGCTTCACACTAATTGATCATACCACCCAAAATCTTGATTCTGGAGCTTCATATGGCAGGCTAACCATGGAAACCTTTACCATAGACTCACATAGGTCTAGAGCTCCTCTTGAGAAGGTGAGTTTCTTGTGTTTTGGTTTGGTTTTTTAGTTTTTTTGAAAGTTAAGTTTAGGCTCATTTTTGATGTGATTAGGCTAGCTTGTAGCTTAGATTAGGTGCTACACTTGTGCTAGGCTTGGTTTTGCATGTGTTTATTAAGAAGTTTTAAGGAAATTTGGTAATTTTGAAATAGGTTTTTGTTATGTGCTGTACATATAGCACTATGTGTACCACACCTAGCTTATATATGGCACACATAAAGCTATGTGCTACATATATAGCAGAAGAATTTAGACCAAAATAAGCATTTTTTGACTTTTCCACTGAGGATTGAGTGTTTTAGTCTTTTGTGACCATGAATAGGTGACTTTTAGGGTTAAAGGAGGAGCTTTAGACCCCTAAACATAGTCTATAGTCTGTAAACACAGTTTAAAAGCTGACCTAAGTTTTTAAAATTTACAAAGAGAGAGAACAATCATTGGAGATGGTAGCATCCGAGTAGTATATGAGTGGTACTTGCAATTTCCATGAGAGGTTTGTATCAGAGTTGACCAGAGCTACTTTGGTCAATACATCTTTTGCTTCACGGGCATGAAGAAGAGGTATAATAGATTCATCATCATTGCTATGATTGAGCGATGGATGGACTCTACTCATACCTTTCATCTGCCGGTAGGGGATATTGCTATTACCTAGGGGATCTTCACTGGGATCATAAGGTTAGAGTATGTTAGACTACTTATGTAGTTTGATACCAGGCTGACATCACCACGCTAGTCATATGGCATGATCTTTAGTCTATTAAGCATCTTGCCTAACATGAGAGGAGGATACAACATATCCTATGATTATCTTAGGGAGGCAGTTCTGGCAGAGATGCTTGGTAGGATGATCTCTATGGAGTAGTATGCCCACAGCTTTTTGCTATACGGACTGGGGTGTACTTTGTTTGATGACACAAAGAATAATGTCCATATGTCTATAATATGGCCCTATGCAATTTGGATACCATTGACAGATTAAATTGGGGTAGTGCCAACTTGGGCCATCTAATGCAGGGGATGAACATCCATAGTAGGCAGTGTAGAGACCTTTTCATCAGTTATTGGCAAATGGTTGAGGTAAATAGAATTCTACTAATTTTGAAATTGATATGACTTCTGTTGAGTCTGTCATTAACTGTATGTTGATCTTGCAGATCATGACTTATGAGTTTGGGCTACTATCAGTGCTTGAGATTCCAGATGGACTACCACTTGGCTTTCCATGTATGTAGGCATAGTGTATACAATGTTGGAGATATGGCTACACCATGGATGAGTTAAGAGAGTATCTCAATGATTTGACTTGGGATTTGGTAAGAAGAAAATAATTTTATTAGTACAAAACTAAATTGAACTAGTTTAGAAAATACCTAAGTAGGCATATGATTGTTTGTTGTTATTGGTGGAATAGGTCTGTCCCTATCCTTGGGATAACATAGTCCTGTAGTTGGAGTACTTGACCAGCTTATCTTACAAGGACAAGCATCACATGCTATTGAAGAGCCCAAAGTGCAGACTCTTTTATCTAGGTAATGCATAATTGATTGGCAGTTGGAGCCAGAGGGGTGTATGGAGCCTACTACACCACCACACGTTATGTTCTAGGAGTCCTGTATTGACACAAGCCCAAAGATAGTTATTGCACTGACTGGCATTCCCAGGTGAGAGCGCTTATCAGAGTCATCAAGGGAATATTAGACCTTTATCTAGATGTGGCTATTAAGGCCTATTGAGCTATCTACATGTGAAGGCCAGCATGACAGAGTAAGCAGATCTGGTGGTAGACCTAAAACTTCTAGTGGTAGGGGTGGACACCACAATTCACCAAATGTTGGTAGTTCTCAAGGTGGTGGTGCCTCGAAAAGATCATGCAGTACTGCGTCTGGAGCGACACCATTGAGGATAGAGCCATGTACTCTAAATGTACCTCCCAGATATGAGTATCCATAGAACTTCATTAAGGGTCAGTTGATATGGCCTTCGAACCTGCTGATCTACACTTATGATAAGCTCCACCACCCATATAAGACATCCTTTCTGGTGCTAATGAGGGATGAGATTGAGTTCAAGCCTCCAAACACCACTTATATGAGTATATTAAGTGCATTAGTATGTTATTGATTCTATTGATCTAACATGTGCATGACCTATGTAGGTATCTTGGGATGCCATAGCTGATGCTACGAGACTGCTAATAAGACTGTGTCACTATCATAGCTCTAGGATGCAGGACATTCAAGTAAGCACATGTTATGATTATGATCATGATGTTTATGTATGACTTATATGCCTATATGCTTGTGAAAATGTAGACAAGTTAGCACTTAGAACAAGAGGAGTGAGAGAAGCAAGATTGCTATGCTTAGATGATTGAGCAAATAGGCCGACAGATCACCTTACTAGTGACATGCTTGGAGAGGTACAATATTAAGGTCCCCTAATAGTCCTAGTTTGGATAAGGAGCAGTTAAGAGATGATGATGCCTAGGGTAGACACGATGTCAGATTCCATATGTATAGTATCAAAGCTCTGAGGCTTCTATATTAGAGTGTGGGATATAGTAGTGTAGCCTAGTATGAAAGCCTAGTACACCTAGGCCATGATGTACCAACTCTGACAACCGTCGACTGCACGAACTTTGTAGTTTTAGATTCAGTAGTGAAAACATAAAAACTACTTGATGTTGTTATTCTTCTGCAAGAATATCATGCTTTATGCTTCTCTACTGAAACATAACATGTCTATTCTTCTATACAAAAACTAGATAGACAATGACTCAGTAATCATTGTCCACTTTTTGTACTCTTTCTCACCAGTGGGACAATACTGAGTGGAGTTGACTAGGCGAGTTTGAACTCTAGTATCTGAAGACGTTCTAGCAAGTCTCCATCAATACTACTTTTCTGCATGTTCTTATGCAATTTTGGGATATAGTGGCCTATGTCTTAAAGTTTAGACACATAGAGTTATGTTTGATGTATGGGGAGTTTGTTGCTATCCTTGGCATCACATACAGCATGATGGTGATGCTAACAGTACTAGAACCTACAGAAGAGGCCAACCCATATCTAATTATGGAATTTGACATTAGCCCGACTATAGCAAGGTCATTGCTAATTATAGAGGGCTCTGTAAATCTTATTGCTCTCTTTTGACTATACGGCCATAAGTTAGTGACTACCCCTTCATGGTTGAGGGTAGTTGGATTTGGATTGCTAGCATAGTTTTTATTTATGAACCCATCTAGCCATAAAGATCTACTAATTGGTCTAATGAAAGACCAGATAAAGTAGGGTTGGATCCCTTTTTTGATGATCATGGTAGAGATGATCCTAGAAATGGATAGAGTGAGGCAGGGTCAGTCCGAACGCCTAAACGGTAGTTTAGTTCTGCTATAGGTATGAATTATAAGTTGCCTTTGTAGATTTTTAACTTAAAAAAGCTATATTTTTGCCCTAATTTTTGGATGAGTCACCTCTTATGAGGTTTTTAACTCACCATGCTATTAATTTTGCTTTAGACCTTAACTTTGGCCTTAACTGCCCCCCTTGGGTTTTTAGCTTAGCGGGCCACTCTAACTTTTTCCTGAGTAGCCTTTTGCAAGGTTTTCAGCTTAGCAGGATTTCTTTTATTTTGTTTTTTTTATAAATATGGCTTCAGGAGAAGTTGAGGATCTTGGCACCACCAGGGGTGGTTCATAGAGGTACACACCTTATAGCCATATGGAGAGAGGCTGAACATTTGGCAAGATGAGGATGCTGACATTCAACAGCTCGATTGAGTGGATGAGAGCCATCTCAGAGAGTGAGGTCAGGTGGACCTATTCTTGGTGGCATATATATCATATGATGGTGAGGACATACATAGACTACATTTCATTATCAAAATTTAGATGCTGCACTCATTACAGTTTGGCAAGAGAGGACCTGGCCTATTGTCCTCAGCTAACTGAGTTTGAAAGAAAATGACTATTGTCCTACTTCTTGGAGCACGTAGAGAGGACTTGGCCTTACCATAAGATCATACCGGAAGAGATCGCTTGAATTTGCTATAGATGATAAGTATAAGCTATGGGTGCCACACTTAGGATTCTATACTGCAAGAAACTATTAGGTAACAAAAATTGTATGCAAAAATTAAAGATAGTACTTTGCATTTGAAACTAGTATTACTTATGGCTAAGTTATAAACATGTGTTCCATTTGCATTAATGAGATTGAAATATTTACATGAAAAATGTTAAAACTAGCACAGAAGTTTCCCGATATGCATCAAACTTAACCTCTATCATTGACCAGTCCTGCATAAGATTTTTTGATAAATTATTTTGATGCTTTCCTTTTACTTTAAGAGCTCTAACTTTTGCATAAGTCATCCAAGCATATTTTCAACTCATTGAGCAAGCATTTTTTCTTATTGTCTTAACTGTTACATGTGCCACCTATGTAGGTTTTTAGCTCACCAAACTTTTTACCTTTATTTTGCTCTTTTTTTTACCTTTTGCTCTAGGTAAAATACTTCTTTAGCTGGTCAAGGTTGACAAGTTCAAAGAACTCATTACTCTCTAAATCTAAAATATGGACAATGCCTTTGGATAGGATCTTCTTAACTAGGAATGGGCCCTCTTAATTATGTTTGAACTTTCCACACAGGTCACAGATAGCCAGTCTGACTTGCTTTAGAACTAGGTCACCTTATCGTATAGCAACAGGCTTGACCTTTTTATTGAATGCATTTTCCATGCACATCTTATAGAGTTGTAAATGATAGAGAGCCTTCAGTTGCTTCTCATTAATAACAACTAGCTATTCATATCTGGCCTTCTTCCACTCAACCTCTAATAACTAAGCTTCTAGAACAACCCGAAGTGACTTTAAATCAACTTCAATATAGCTTTTATCTCGTAAACTAGAGAATAAGGGGTAGCGCTCATAGAACTCCTTGTTGTGGTTTTGTAATCCCATAAAGCAAATGGCAACTGCTCATGTCAATCTCTGTAAGTTCATACTATTTTGGCCAAGATTCACTTGATCATCTTATTAGCCGCTTTGACTGCCCTATTAGCTTGAGGGTGATATGGAGAAGATTGATGATGTTCAATCCCATATTTGTTTAACAAGTCAAACACCTGGCCTTGGAACTACACTTCATTATCGGACACCAAGTGATGTGGTACCCCATATCGGCATATGAGATTCTTCTCTATAAACTTGGCAATTTGTTTTGCCTTTAGTTTCCTGTAGGATTCTACCTCCACCCACTTAGAGAAGTAGTCAACCCTAAACTATACATAGTCTGTCTCCATGGTAAGCCAGAAATACCTTTGATGCAGTATCTTTTTGTATAGAGTAAATCCATTTATGTACACCAATATGCACTGTCTACATGATTGATTTGATCTCCTACCCCGATATGCATCAAAGTTGTAGACCATCGACTATTCTTCTATAAAGAACTCTCTAATGCCAGGTAAAGTTAGCTGCTAGATTCTACAAAGCTAGTTTGTCTATCTTATTAGCTACTTTTGGATAAGCACTAGTTCATAGAAAGTTCATGATATCTACATACCATAGAGTGTCATTTTGTTGGTCTAGTGCTATAACCCGTTCTCCATTATAACAAAGAATCCTTGACTTCTCAATGAACATAGGCTAAACTTGACATTGTGATTGCTTGTATACTGAAGCTATTATGGCCAAGGCATCCCACTCGACCGTGGACTGGTGAATGACAAGTATCAAATCACTAAATACCTTGACATCTTGGGCACCAATCATTAGTAGTGCTTCTACCTCCACATTTTGTTGACTGTGCCATCGAAGTGCAACTATCATTTTTGGACATCAATGACTCCTAAATGCTCATCTGGGAAGTCCAGTTCAAATGTTTTAGAATCATCCATTGGCCTGGATGCTAATAATTCAACAATTGCTTTGCCTTTAATCACCTTCTTAGTAATGTATTACACATTGACTTTTGACAACAAGATTAGCCACTTGGAAAGCTTCCCCACTAGTGAAGGAGCTTCATACAAGTATTTCATAGGATCAACCTTGAAGATCACTTGAACTTGGTATGATTGGAAATAATGTCTGAGCTTCTTATTGACCTAGACCATAGCCATGCAAAGTTTCTCAATAGTGTTGTATTTGCATTTGATGAGCAATATTTTCTTACTCAAGTAGTAAATGGCATGCTCAATTCCAGCTTACTTCTTCTGAGCCATCATAGCACCCACTGACTCTTCCTCCAAAGCTAGATAGAGCAATAACAGTTTTTCTGGTTGAGGCAGCTATAGAATTTGTAGGTTAGAGAGATAATGCTTCACCCTTTCAAATGCCGATTGGTAGTTCTCATCTTAAACCAAAGGTTGGTTTTTCCTTGAAAGCTTAAAGATGGGCTCATAGATAGTAGTGAGCATAGTAATGAACCTGCTGATGTACTGGAGCTTTCCTAGAAATCCATTGACTTTGGTCTCAGTTCTTGGAATAGGCATCTCATAAATCGACTTTGCCTTGTTAGGATCCACCTCAATACCTTTCTGGCTAACTATATGACCTAACAACTTATTGGATGTCACCTTAAATGTGCACTTCTTTGGATTTAACTTGAGTCTATACTTCTCAAGCCGTGTGAGAAATCTGTCAAGAGCAGCCAAATGTTCTATTCTAGTGGGAGACTTCACCATCATATCATCCATATAGACTTCAATCTCCTTATGGATTAGATCATACAATAGGGGTTGTTGTGGCTCTCTGGTAGGTAGCACCTACATTTTTCAAGCCAAACAGCATCACCTTATAGTAATAGGTCTCCTATTTTATGATGAAAGTTATCTTCACCTTGTCAATAATAGCCATGAGAATCTAATTGTACCAAAAAAATTGATCAGTAAAGGAATATATAGCATTAGCAGCTGCACTGTCGAATATCATGTCGATATGAGGCAAAGGTAAGTCATCTTTTGGATATGCCTTGTTCAGATCCCTACAGTCTACATAGACCTTGACCCTGCTATTTTTCGTAGGAATTAGAACTACATTAGCCAACCATTTAGAATAGTCAACCACTTTAAGGAATTTAACACCCAACTACTTCTGGATATCTTCCTTAACCTTCTAAGCCCATTCTGCTCGGAGTCAACATAGCCTTTGCTTAATTGGCTTGAACTTAGGTTTGATCAAAATTATGTATTCTGTAATAGTTTTATCGATACCTGACATGTCTTCATGGCTTAGAGCAAAGGCTTTTATATGTTATTTAAACACTCTGATGATTTTTGTTCTCTCATGAAAGGTTAAATCTGATGCAATATAGAGAGGACCAAGCCTATCATCTGTGCTAATGCTAACATTTTCAATGTATGATGCATTAATGTCAAAAATGCATATGTAATGCTCATGTTCATGAACAATACCATTAGAATACATATCATAAACATAAGCAAAACTATTTTTCATTGCATTAAACTTTGAAGGGATTACATCATCATTAAAAAGTACAAAGATTAAGGCATCATCATCCTCATACAAAATCTCATCAAAAGTATAATCTATAAGTGTAATGGTGCCCTTGTGGACCTTCTGAAGAAGTAAATCCTCCATATCCAAACTCTACAGCTTGTAGAGGACTCCGGTTCAAGGCGACTGATGATGAGATTAGCAATATCACCAAAGATTTAAAAAGTATAATTAGGCCTGATGGTAGAAGAAGTGTCAGTGACCTTCTTAGATGCTGTCAAGGCTAATAAATCATAGATATCACCAAAGATGGTGAACTGCTACTTGAAGAAGTCATCTGAGTTAGGCAACTCGGAAGCATGGTCGTGTTACATGTCTCCTTAGACAAAGGTAATCATCTTGCACTCTTCCAGCTTATCCAAAGTATAGGGGTCAAACCCAATGCAATGCCTCTCCTCCCACGTGGCTGTAGGGATATTGAACTCTACCAAACCCTACTGGTATGGCTTAAACCTTTTCCAAGCATGAATTTTATGTTGCATAACATCTTTTCCGTGGTAAGGTGGATGACATAACTCCTAGCGGATGGAACCACGATTAGCCCAATAGTAAATCAAATGACATTGAAATATCAAGAACTATAAACTCCACCATTGACTTGATCAGTTTGACAATAACAATGGTAGTGAAGGTACCAGTAATGTTTTGTTTAGACTCATCATAAGCCTTAATGATCATCTTAGATTGCTTCAAGTTTGAAGGCTAGATCTCAAACTTAGGCAACACCTTAAGAGTATAGATATTGATGTTACAGCCATCATCCACAATGGTATAAGGAGTGAAAAAGTTCATGATATGCACCCTGATGAAAGTGCCTTATAATGACGGATACCCTTGGCTAGTAAATCTGCATATAAGAAAGTGATGCGAGCATGTTATCTTAACTATGAATTATTGTACTTTGACTCTTGTTCTTTATTCCTCCTTAGGAGGCGTTCATAGTTGGGAGGATGGGTATAGTATGAAGTAGTTAAAGATATTTGTATATCAATAAAGGATTCACCATCATGGATTAAATGTAAGGGTTTTATCTCAATGATGCATGTAGTAATCTTTGACTGTAAAATCTTTGGCTAGAGTGGAATGCCTAGAAGTGAATAAGTTCAAAAGGGCATTTTGGAAATAAAGATTATGTACATGAAATGTTAAGTTTTGGGCATGATCTAACATGCTTGGTCATGTATTGAGTTAACATTAATCCATACTAACACCTAAGTGAGATAATGAATGGTGAAAGGAGTTCATTGTAGCAGTATTTGAAATGGAAGGGTTGTAGTCAAACTAATGACCTCTTGACATTTGAGTAGTTATGATGTATGACTAGACACCATTATAATGTTATTGAATGAGATTTAATAATATTATAATATGTTACCAACATATCAAAAACCTAAAAGGTCACATAACAAGTTAAGGAATGAGAAATAAAGAGAATAGATGTTGACTCAAAATAAGATATTGTTTCAAGCTTATAAGTTGGCTTGAATTTTTCATGTTTATTAGAAAGAGCATGAAAAGAGCTTTGATTTGATACTAGGATCATACAATTCTAACTGCAAATATGCATGATACAAGTTTGTATATGTAGTGCACATGCTATACATGTGACTATACATATGCATGTGTTACATGACTTGAACATGTATGACTTGACTGAATGATAATGGAAATGTGACTATCACATGCCTAATTAGGGTTTTATGATGTGTTAAACAAATCATATGTTGACTAGATTAAGTTAGCTTATGTGTCATGATACATAAGCTATCCAATCATCCCCAATGCCACCTAAGCACTATTAAGTTAATTAAAATGTGATTTTAGGTTTACAAAAACATATCTTTCTACCTCCTTCTTCTTTATCATATTCTTTTAGAGAAAAAAAATAGAAAATCCAAATCAAGCACAAGATATAGTATTCAATCCTTTAAGAGTAAGCTCATTATATTTGATTCAAGAATCACTTTTCTCTTCTATTTTTATTCCTACTAGTCTCTGAAATGAATTTTGTAATTTTGGTTATTAATCTAATTCTCTATTTATATGGATAGTTTGGAGATCCTTTACGTTAGGGATTAGAAAAGTTTATTACAACTTTTTCGATGAACAAGATTGAAGGAGAACAACACTCATGTATGTTATATTCTGCCATATCCTCTTTACTATGTTTTGATGAGTGATATCCTTCACTAAAAGATTGAATTTTGGTTTTTTCATCTTATATAGTGCTTGCGGTTTTTTTGATATTTGAAGGGGTTATACATTGAATTTTGTAACAAAATTCTAACCATGTGTTCTTGACTTACTAAAATTGATTTTTATTAAAAAATATTGCATGGACATTCAGAAACAAATTAAGAAACAACTTCATTTACATTCGCCTATCACACATGATTGCTGAATTGTTCTTATATTCCATGCTTATTGTTTATGGTTGTTTTATATGTGTAATTTATAAACATGTTATAAATCAAAATATCTACATATTAACATGATTATGGAACATTAAGAATGGTTTTAATTTCAATGAATTAATGTTATATACATGAGATTCTGATTGTGTATGTTCATTCGATTTTCATCAATTTAATCACATTAAATTTATTAATTTGGTTAATAAATTTGATATTCATGCATTAGATACATTAACAATTTAATAATAAAATTTTATTAATTTTGGAAATTAATAAATATTTTAGTTGCATTAAAATTCTTAAAGGATCAAATTGAGTAAGGTATGGATTTTGACTAAGTTTTACTTGTTTTATTGTAATTAACTTCTATGTGATATATTATTATTTAAATGTGATTTAAATATTAATATATTACTAATGGTTATTTAATATGATAAGTAATTAATTTAAACAAATCAATACAAAGTTAAAACATGTATTTGAAACTACAAGCCCAACAAATGTTTTTGAATTATTTTAAAAAGATTAAAACTAAAATCTCTAAAGAGGAAATTTAATTTATACATTACATATGTATGAATGAATGGATGGTGGTATGATGATGATGATGATTATGGGCTAGGCCCAATGAGATTAAGCATATGCATTTTTTTTACAATTTTGGTAAATAAGGCCTGTGAGTCATGCCTTATATTATACTCTTTGTATTTCTCTTCTCATCTACTCCCCTTAAATGTAACTTAAGGTTTCTACATTTGAAATATGTAATTAGACTACATAGGTTGTAAAAGAAGAAATAAAGGATGCAAAAGGAGCAAGGTAGACAAAGATGAACTCCAAGATAAAATTTATAATATAATATTTTTCAAGTTTAAATTTTTAGGGTTGTAATTCATGCATGACCTAGGTTTGATCTAAGTAGTATTTCAAGTCCATAATCATCATGATATAAGTTGTTATATATATGAATGTTTATAATGCATGAGCATGCTTTTGCATGCATGAGCCAGAACCATGCATGGTGCACTAGATGTACACACCCACCTTGCATGTTTAAACATGTAAAAGGAAAAAAATCCCTTAAAAGGAATATTAAATCTAAGGCCTTCCAAATTTAAGAATAAGGATGGAGAGCTTTATTTCATTATGGTTGTTGGGCATACCCCAGCCTATTCGACATGGGGTATATCCAAGTTTTTAAAAATGAGTTGGATTTAAATGGAATCTATTATTGGTTAAGCATACTCAAGGTAATAGATCTCATAGGCCAGTTTAGGGTATTATGTGATGAGATAATATAAACCATCAAGAGTTGATGACCCAATGATTCAGTAATCATATAGTGATATGATTGACATAAGATGTCTACCTATTGATATTAGGTTTTAGTTTGTTAGGCAAACCTAAGATTAAGATTTAATGGTCATTAGATACTAACCGACTAGGGAAAGTGAAGCGCAACTTTCTCGGATTGATAGTTAAGGGCTATTGGTTTGAAATAAAATAGTGGGAGATAAAAATATAGTTAAAGACCTTATTATGTTTTTGAAATGATATGATGCTTTAATTGACACATTATTTTTCCTTTCCTTTAGTTTAAAGAATTAAAAGGCTGACCTACATGGAGTTATTTAACATAAGTTAAATGGATCCAACTACATTGACTGGATTTACCAAATCAAAATAATTTTGAAAGCCAATAGATAGCTCATGTTTTGGATCAAACCAATCCACACTCACCTACTGCTAATGCCTTTGATACCGTGAAAAATCATATGCTAAGTTTAAGAGGGAGGATGCAATAGCTAGTAGCATCATGCTTAGTGCTATGGAGAGTGATCTGCAAAAGGAGTGTGAGACTATGAACTCTCATGCCATGGCTGAGTATCTTAAAACCTTTTTTCATGAAAAGGCAAGGACAGAAAGATATAATCTCTCAAAGGAACTATTTAAGTTCAGAATGGCTAAGGGAGCATTTGCTGTATCACACAACATAAAGATGAATGGATACATTAAATGATTAGAGAGTTTAAGATTTACCCTTCAAGTAGAGTTGGCAGAAAATCTTATTCTACAATCATTACCTGATAGTTATAGGCATTTTATCCTTGACTATCAAATGAATAAGGAACAAATTTCTATTCTAGAGCTAATTAATTTGTTAAGGTATGCTTAGGATTCCAATAAGAAAAGCTCAAGGATGGCTATAGTAGTAAGCCCTTCTAAGAAGAAGTGAAAAGCTTAAAAGAAGGGCAAAAAGCCATATCTTAAACCAAAAGGTGGTGTGGAAAAATCAAAGGCTACAGAGAAGGCCCCTAAGGGCATTTGCTTCCATTGTCATAAAGATGGACACTAGAAGATGAACTGCAAGGTGTACTTAGAGCAACTTAAGAAGGATCATCCTTTTACTTTAAGTATATATGTAAATGAGGTTAATTCTAATGATATTTCTAATAATAAAAGCTGGGTATTAGATATTGGTTGTGCATCTCATATATATTATGATTTACAAGGACTAAGCAGCAGGAGGAAGCTAAATAAGAGTGATGCAAACATTTGTATTGCTAATGGAGTAAGAGTTGCTACATTAGAAATAGGAAATTATATTTTGCATTTGACTTCTAGTTTAAATTTAGAACTTATTAATTGTTATTATGTTCCAAGTTTACGTTAGAACTTTATCTCAGTATATTGTCTAGTAGAACAAGGCTATATTATTTGAATTAATGGTAATGGATGTTATATTTTCAAAAATGATATATTCTATTGTTTAGCAAATGTTGAAAATGGAATTTATATATTGGATAATTAAAACTTCATTTGCAGTGTTCAAACTAAAAGGATCAAAAGTGATGATCATAATCCACTCCATTTACGACATTGTTGCCTTGGTCATATAAACAATATTTTCATGTCCAAGTTATATAAACTTGGTAATTTAGGTTCATTTGATTTTGAATCATATGAAACATGTGAATCTTGTTTATTAGGTAAGATGATAAAATCAACCTTTAAAGGGAAAGGTGAAAAAGTCAAGCAAGCATTAAAACTCATAAATTCAAATGTATGTGGTCCTATATCTACACAAGCAAGAGGTGGATACAGCTACTTTATTACATTCATTGATGATTACTCAAGATATGGATGTTTGTACTTGATGAAATACAAGTTTGAAGCTTTGAAAAATTCAAAGATTTTGGAAATGAATTTGAAAAATAACTTAGCAAGAGTATTAAAACTATTTGATTAGATTGAGGTGGTGAATACTTAAGCTAAGAGTTTTTAGACTATCTTAGGGATAATGGACACCTCCAAACACACCATAACTTAATGGTATATCAAAAAGGAGGAACCAAACTTTATTAGATATGGTTTAGTCCATGATGAGCCTTGTAGACTTACCTAAATCATTTTAAGGTTATGCAGTAGAGACTAGTGTACATGTTTTGAATAGAGTTCCATCTAAATTGGTTGACTATACTCCATATGAGATGTGGTTTAATAAGAAACCTATGCTTTCTTATGTGACAAATGTTATTTTGTAAGTTATCCTAAGGAAATCATAGCGTACTACTTCGATTGAATACAAGGTGTTTATTTTAAAGTATACTATCTTCTTAAATGAAGAGTTTCTTCTAAAAAGAGATAATGGGAGTAAGGTTGAACTTGATGAAGTCCAATAACCATAAGATGAAGCAAATCAATTGATTGATCCTGCTAATGTTCTATAAGATGATGTAGAAACAATTCCTATGGAAACACAAGATCTCAGATGCTTAACTGGAGTAAGAGCTATAATTGAGAGGTATGGATTCCTTGTTCATAGAAATAAGGAAGTCTTATTAGTTGAGAATGATGAACCTTTAGATTATGAGGGAGTTCTAAAGAGTTTAGAATGTGACTTATGATTGAAGACCATGTAGTTTGAAATGGATTCCATGTTTGAAAACCAAGTTTGGACTTTGGTTGATCCACTTAAAGGGATTAAACCTATTGGGTTAGACATGGATGGTAATGTTGTTACCCATAAAGCTTGCTTAGTAGTAAAAGGTTATTAATAAAAGAAAGGAATTGACTATGATGAGACCTTTTCTCCTGTGGCTATGCTTAAATCCATTAGAATCTTACTTGATATTAGTGCTCATTTTGATTATGAGATATGGCAAATGGATGTGAAGATAACTTTCCTTAATGGAAATCTGCTTGAGGAAGTGTATATAACACAACCTAATGGTTTCATATCCATTAATAGTAATAAAGTTTATAGACTTTAGAGATCCATTTATGGATTGAAGCAAGCATCTAGGAGCTGGAACATTCATTTTGATGAAGCAGTTAAAGATTTTGGCTTCATTCAAAATATTGATGAACCTTATGTTTATAAGAAAGCCAGCGGGAGTGCAATTGCTTTCCTAATATTGTATGTAGATGACATACTACTCATAGGAAATGATATATCTTTTCTATAGAATAAAAAATTTTGGTTATTAAAAGAATTCTCCATGAAAAACTTAGGAGACACTACTTATATTTTAAGCATATGGATCTATAGAGATAGATCAAGGAAGCTTATTGATCTTTCATAGTCTACTTACATAGATAAAGTACTAAAGAGGTTTAGCATGGATCTTTCAAAGAAGGGTCATATTCTTATGATACATGGGAAACATCCTTCTAAGGCCTAATGTCCAAGGACACAAGAGGATCTATAATGTATGCTATGTTATGTAATTGGATCTTTCTATATACTTCTATAATTGAATCCATAATGTATGCTATGTTATGTACTAGATCTGATTTAGCATTCTCTTTGAGTTTTACAAATAGATTTCAATCCAATTATGGAGAGGAACATTGGGTGGCTATTAAGAATATTCTTAAGTACTTGAGAAGAACTAAAGATATATTCTTGGTATATGGATATGATGATTTATAGATAACTGGATATTTTGATGCTAGTTTTTAGTCAGATAAAGATGACTATACATGATAATTAGGTTATGTGTTAATAATGAATGATGGGGCTATCATTTAGAAGAGTTCCAAGCAAGAAACTACAATAGATTTAATTATAGAGGTAGAGTACATTATAGTATCAAATGTAGCTAAAGAAGTTTTTTGGATTAGGAAATTCATTGATGAACTTATAGTGGATCCTTGGAGTGCTAATCCTATTCTTCTATTATGTGATAATAATGGAGCTATAACATGAGAAAGGAGCCTAGGTCACATCAGAAGTCTAAGCACTCATGAGATACCATTTGATTAGAGAGATCATCGGTAGAGGAGACGTACAGGTTAACAGAGTTTCCACATAACAGAACATGGCGGACCCTCACACTAAGGCATTAAACTGAGAAACCATGATAGGCATGTAGCTTCAATGTGGTTGAAGTTTCTGAATGATTGGCTCTAGCGCAAGTGGGAGTTTATTATTGTATCCTCTAGAGCATCACATTTTCTGTGTAATTGAATATTTAATCAATGCAAGACATTATTCATTATTTAAGTGTAGTATTTTATATACTTGTTTTACTTAGAGTATTAAACTAAATAATGAAGTCTAAGGTATTGGAATAGTATAAGGGAAATTCATAATGACTTTATGATATGAAATTCTTATTGTATGCAAATGTTCAATATCTAAATTACCCTGATCATAGTATTAATAAGATTGGACATTATTAATGCAAATAGATCAACACATGTTATACTTTCGTTAAGGGGTGATTCTCATTCACTATGATATGAGTTGTCTGAAATTTACATGTGAATGAATAGTATAGTACTGGTTCATTAGAGGCCTTGTCAATGATATTTCATATGGAATATTAATTTATGTCTATGAAATACATATCTCACTCATATCAGTAGTGTAAGTATCCTTAGACTTGAGATATCAAGATTATCTTAACTATGGATTATTATACTTTAACTCTTGTGCTTTATTCCTCCTTAGGAGGCATTCATAGTTAAGAGGTTGGGTATAGTATGAAGTATTTAAAGATATTTGTATATCAATAAAGGATTCACCACCCTGGATTAAATGTAGGGGTTTTATCTTAATGATGCATGTAGTAATCTTTGATTCTAAAATCTCTATCCAGAGTGGAATGCTTAAAAGTGAATAAGTTCATAGGGATATTTTGGGAATAAAGATTATGTACATAAAACATCAAGTTTAGGGCATGATCTAACATGCTTGATCATGTATTGAGTTGATATTAATCCATACTTAAACCTAAGTGAGATAATGGATGGTGAAAGGAGTTCATTTCAGTAGTTTCTGATATAGAAGGGTTATAGTCAAACTAATGACCTCTTGAGATTTGGGTAGTTATGATATGTGACTAGACATCACTAATAATTTACATATAATGTTATTAAATATGATTTAATAATATTATAAGATATTGCCAACATATTAAGAATCCAAAAGGTCATACATAAAAGTTAGGGAATTAGAAATAAAGAGAATAGATGTTGACTCATATGAGATATTGTTTCAATGTTATGAGTTGGCTTGAATTTTTCATATTTATTAGATAGAGCATGAAAAGAGATTTGATTTGATACAAGGATCATACAATTCTAATAAGTGGAACTACATATATGCATGATACGAGTTTGCATGTGTAGTGCACATGCCATGTAATTATGCATGTGCATGTGTTATATGACTTGCACATGTGTGACTTGATTGAAAGAGAATGGACATGTGATTGTCACATGCCTAATTAGGGTTTTAGGATGTATTGGACATATCATATGATGAATGGATTAAGTTAGCTTATGTGTCATGATACATAAGCTGTCCATTCAGCCCTAGTGCCACCTAAGCCCTATTAGGTTAATTAAAATGTGATTTTAGGTTTACAAAAACATATCTTTCTGCCTCTTTCTTCTTCCTTACACTCTTTTAAAGAAAGGAACAAGAAAATTCAAATCAAGAACAAGCTATAGTATTTAATCCTTCAAGAGTAATCTCATTGGATTTGATTCAAGAATCACTTTTCTCTTTTGTTTTCATTTCTACTAGTCTTTGAAATGAATTTTATTATTTTGATTACTAATCTGATTCTCTACTTGTCTGGATAGTTTTGAGATCCTCTACATCAAAGATTAAAAGAGTTCGCTACAAATTTTTTAATTAACAAGATTGAAGGAGATCAACATTCATGTAAGTTATCTTATGCCATATCCTATTCATTATGTTTTGATGAGTGATGATTACATAGATCCATGAAAAATGTGTTTTTAAAAATTTTTGAAATGTTTTCATTGCCTTTTAATCACATTTGTTGAACATTTTAACAATTCTTTTAACTTTAAATAAGACCATTTCATGCACACGTGTAATTGTTAAAGAAATAAATTAGGCACATTATTGTAAATTACTTAGTCCAATAACACTTCATGTGTGAGTTTTATTCCCAAGAATTGTTGACACTTCACCTCACTAATGTCACTACTCATGAATAGCATCACATACTTAAACCATAACCACTCAATTCATTATTTATTTTAGAGTTTATTAAGAAAGTAGTTTATGCCATAATTAAAATTTCACGCCAAATTTCCACTTAATAACTTATAATTTAATACTTATCCATTCATATTCATGTACGATCCATTTAGTGTTGCATTAAGCACACACATGATAATTATTAACTAAACCAAATCATGCCCTTTAAGTAACACTCAAAATGCATATGTATATATAAATATATTCCTATGTGCCCTTCTAGCTATTGGTATCAATTTAAAGTAGTACCACTAAAGTGCTCCCAATTTAGTATGTAATTCTCAAGTTCTAGATCCTCACATCGTAAATAAGATATAACCTTATGCTACTTAGACTAAAATTATGGTTCCAATTACATGCTCAACACTTGTAAATATATACTTAGTCTACGTAGTCTTAGGAATACTTAAGTATACATAATAACAACTGTCTATAGTTTATAATGTTCTTGGTTATCAGTATACTAAACTCGAATACACTTTGACTTATGACTTATATTGCTTATTCAATCCTATAATAGCCCCTGCATGTGTTCAATTTTCAAGCTTACTTTGACATTTTTCCCCTATTAATTTCCTCCTCTCTATGCAATAATTATTAATATATATATATATACATATATATATATATATATATATATATATATATATATATTCAATCCTATCTTAGGAGTGATTTAGGCAGTAGTTAGCTTTATGTGAATCCCTCCTAATAAATTTTTTTTGTTTAAAACTTCATCAGTATAATCCTATAACAAACTAAAGTTTATAGTCATATTTCTATGCTAACTAATCATTATAGTCTTGGCGTTAAAATCCCCTTCTTCACATGTCATTATAGGGGTCAAAAATCTACTAAATGAAAATGGATTTTACAGGTTTATGTACCTTAACTGTGAATAATTTATTCACTACTTATGGATGGTATAATCATAAAACTATGCTAACATGACATAAGAAAATGCTCTCTAACAAATGATTAAGTACGTACTTGATGATGCAAAAATTCAATCCATAGTTAAAGTAATTATCACATATACACTCAAGTAATTTAATTAAAAATTAAAATTCTTACCCATGGCACATTTTCAGCTAACAATTTGTTATGTTGCATGTATAACAATCACATAAATTATGGCACTATACTAGCTTAAGTACTTATATTTAGACATAATTTGAGATTTGCTTAAGTCAAACCTCCAACAGCCTAGTTCAACAGTATTTACCTCAAATAATTCAATACATTTATTAGTTTCAGCCCATTATATCTTAAAGAAGTTATAGTCATGTAAGCTTCTCCCTCATTGTGTCATATAGTGACCCAAATTCTAGTCTTTATCTATACATTTATACATCATTTAGCTCAGTCACATATCTGGTAGATGCACCTTAGGTTGTTGGCACTGCTTTGCTTGTAAAGTACTCACTATTAACTCATATGACATTCGATAGGTTTTAATCACTATTGATTTTAATGCAAACATCATACCTTCTTCTACCTACATTGCATGCTTACATCAGTATAATTAATGCTTATTCAAGGTTAAAAACTATACCTTATTATGAGCGTCGGTTTCTGCCGGGGCCCAGAGTGAGGCTTGCAAAAGTCACGGACCGGGGACCGCACTTGGAGCGAAAGCGCTGTCTTCCTAAGGGGTTCCCTTAGGGAATGATACGGACTCGAAAGAGTCGCAAGGGAGTCACCACCAAATGGTTCCGGATTGGTCCAACCGACCCATAGCATGAGTTCTAGTTAAACCCTTCAGAGATTGGGTTCGGGTAGTGGAGATCTATTCTATGAGTTTCCAAAATCAATTTTACCATTATAGTTGGGATTAATTATCCTAAGCAGGCAAGCATGTAAGCACACAGCGCATCATGTGAATTGGCGTTGCAAAGTTGCACGTAGAATGACATATAAGGCTATATGGCATTTAGATGGCATGGCATATGCATATCATGTGATATAGCGATAAAAGTAACATGGTATATGCATGTCATGTGAGTATGAATGACATATCATATGCATGATATGGCAACCTAATATGTAAGCACATATTTATGGCAAATAGCATATGACGTTATGCGTTAACGTTTT
>CANYBF010009495.1:0-24336 GCA_948192965.1 Dalechampia spathulata | reverse complement strand
GGAGGGTTAGGTGTCATCTTTGGAAGGCTTGTTGGAGGGGTTCATTGTATGTCATTTTAAGGCTTAGCACATAGTAGTAGAACTTAATCATATATAAGCTTGAACTTAAGGAAATCAACTCATTTCCTCACCTCCTCACTTTGGCATTTTCTCTCTTCTTCACTTCTTCATTTTGTTCTTCACTTAAAACACACTAAACGTTCTCCAAATTGCTTAGTCTTTGGTTACATGTTGTTTTGGGAGCTTCATTTGCGAGTATAAGGGTTTCTAGCATGAGAAATTTCACGTAGATCATGCTTTGTGTGTTGTGTTGAGGTATTGGGCGAATAAGTTGTTGCCATGAGGGGGAAGCTTGCATTTTGTGTATTTTGGTTTGTTTAAAGGTAGGTTAATATGCTGTTAGTGATGATTCATGTGTGTGTAGGTTATGAAGCCTTTTGTATCGTGTGGTTTATCCAAAATGTGGTTGATTATTCAAATGATGTATCCATTGTAATATGCATGTGTGAGTTGTGTATGATGAGTGGCATGGTTATGTATGTTGTGAGGGATTAAACCCATTATGTGCCACTTGTTTTGTCATGCATGCATGCATTTTGGGAAGATAGAGGGCTGGTCATGATTTTGGTAAGATAATTAAAGGTAGTGTAGTTGCATGATGTTATTGCATGCATGATCTAAACTATATATAAATATAATTAGATAGATCTCTTGTATTGATTGTTTATGGCTGGGTTGATGACTTAAATATACTACTAAAATGTAGATCTATATATAAATAAGGTAATTTAAATCAACCATGATAAAATTTGTGGTAATTAAACAAGAAAGATAAAGGATTAAAATTCACACCTAAACCTTTTTACATGAAATTAGACAGTTTTTAAGGCTGGTGTAAAACTTGATTTTGGAGATTTTAACAAATGAATTAGGAGAAGTATAATATATTGTTTTGAAGCTCTAGAAGTCTACTTTCTAATGAAATTGGTTTGGCTTTAATTGGATTTCATTTGATTAGTAAAAATGGAGCTGAAAGATAAGAGGTTCACGTGATAATTTAAAGTTGCTAATTTAAAATAGCCAATTTGCATGATTTAATTACATGTCTTAATGAATGTATTATGAGGCTCATAATATATGGATAGAAAGGTCTTGGAGTCTAATTTTTAATGGTATAAAGATATAAATTTTTAAAATTCATTTACCTAATGAAAATGGTAAGAAAAATCAACTATGTTATGGTTAAGTCACATAATTTTTGGGATGTGATTCTAATTTATTTGGGATGTGATTCTAATTTATGATCATGATAAGAAAAGAAGTTAATGAGGAATATGGATGATTAATTAACTTGTCAATCCTTTAAGGATTAATTATGTAGTTACGATCTTCTTTGAGAAATATGTACATGATTGGATAATTTGTCCCTATGATATGATTATGAGAATGTTAATGATATGAAAAATAAGATAGTTTACATGTGATTTATGTTTATGATTGATTGGAATATTAAAAGATATGTTGTGTTATGACTAGATAATAATACAGATAGAGTCGTCTCAATATGATGATAGAATATTCTATTTCTATCCATCATTAAATAGCAACAGACTTGTATATGTTGCTATGTTGTCGCTAAGCCTTGTAGCGATAAATATGTCTATCGTTAAAATGGTTTTTCTTGTGGTGTGTATATATATATATATATTTCAAAATATACAAATTTAATAAAATATACATATTTTACAATCTTATAAATGAAACAAAATTATAAAATTAAAACTATTAAAAATTTAAATATCATATTCATATCTTGTAAGGTGTATTTATGTTACATACTCTCCCTCTACTTATATATGAATAAGATTAATATAAAAAATTTATTAAAATTAAAATTCATTTGATCATATTTAACTCCCATGTATTTATGAAATGTGAAATATGACAAAACCCTTTACAAATAGATAAATTAGTATTTTAACTTTGGAAATTTTTAAATAGAAAAACTATTTAAAAATTAAAAATTAAAAATTAATTTAGAAGATAATTAGTAAGAAAAGAATAATAATATATAAAAGAATATACTGAAAACAATGTCAAGTAGCAATCCTCCATTAGAGGTAGTGTAATAATTTATACCACCCAAAAAAAATTAATTTATTGTACAAAATTATAAATGATCGAGTGCTAAAATGCATATTTTTTGTATATGAAACGATCCATTTTAGAGTAAGAAAGTAGCTAGAACATTTGACTTTGTTATATTTTTGTGTTTTGCAGGTAAAAACAAGGAAAAAGTAAAAAAGAAGCTAATTTGACATTTTTACCGCGTTTTGGAATCAAAGAAAGAATACAGGTTATATGACCAATGCTTATGGGCATAAGAGAGGGCCCAAGGATATGACGAATTTAATTATCTGGATTTAAATTTAGAATTAGATTAGATTCAATTTTGAAGATCCTATCTGAAGATAAGGATTGACAATTATTTTATTTATTTATTTAAGTCTATAAATAGGAGATTTGTTCCTATTATAGGGGTTGAATTCTTTTTGGATTTGTTTTCAATCGAATTTTAGCATTAATATTATTTTATTTTTTCCTTCAAGTATTTATTTTTATTTTTGAATTGATGTTGCCGCCTATGATGTTTGGCTAGACAACATAATTAATTATTTGAAGATCATGTGAGATCAAATCGTTCCTAATTTTAATGGTAAAATCATTATTCGATTTAATTTTGTAAATTGATGAACCATTGTATTTCTTAGGAACGTGACAAAAAGGGCCCTTTGCACGATTCTATTTTATACATACTGTTAAGTAAGTTGGTTGATTCGTAATTGTCACTCGACTCGCTGAAGTAGCAATCAAAGAATTAATTGAGGTAAAAGGCTTTTAAACCTCTTTGTGAATTAAATGATCTAGTTTGAACGTGACGGAGCTGGTTCTTAAGTGTTAATTAGAATCAGGTTCTTCTAATCCTTAATGCGATTTCTGATAGACTGTGTGCGAAGCTGATTCCACCGTGTCTATTCAAAAATTAGAGGCGATTGTAGAGCTGCTTCATGGTCGTCTTAAAAATAAGGAAGAATTGGTTCATGCGAGGCTTTCTCAGTGTTATACAACTGATTTGGTAATTTTATCGTTGAATAATCATTGCAATGATGATCATGATGTGGCAATAATTAATTGTGGCTTGTGATTGGGAAGTCTTTCCATATCGATGATCTAAAAAAGCCTAAAACTCATTATTTTCTTATTAAATAATTCAAAATATAAAAGTAACCTAAAAAAAAGTGTTGAAAAATATGGACCGGATAAAGCATGATCGCAGCTAAAATTTTGAGAAAATAAAATATTGAACACACAGATTTACGTGTAAAACCCTTAAATAAATTAGGGTAAAAACCACAGACAAAGGATCGAAGAATTTTATTGAAAAGAAAATAATTTGGAATTACAACACGAATCAAAAACTCTCAAATATTTTCTTTTCTCTCCTCTCTATTTGTTCTCTCGTGAAAATATGATTTTAGGATGATTTCTGCCTTAATCCCTCTGCCTATTTATAGGCAAAGGGTACGCGTATCAAACCGCGTCCCCAGCCAATTTTTCTGACTTTTCCTTTTTTATTTCTTTATTTATAAATCAAAAATTACGGCGCCCCTTTTTCTTTTCTATTTTTGCAGGCGCCGTACTTTGACAATCTCCCACTTGAAGATTTGATTGAGGATCAATCAGATCTTCACACCATTCTTTCGTCCTTGTCTTTCCATGCTGCTTATGCTTCTGTTAGGCCACTAGAGGATCGACACCATACAAACTTGTCAGTGTTAACTGCCTTTATCATAAAGTCTGCCAGGTTGTCTTTAGTATGAATTTTCTGCATATCCATCGTGACCTCTTCCACTTTCTCACGAACGAAGTGGTACTAGACTCGTATGTGTTTTGACTTGGAATGAAAAGCTAGATTCCTTACAAGATGCAAGGCACTTTGACTGTCACAAAACAGAATCATCTTTTCTTGTTCGTGCCCGAGTTCCTCCATTATCATTTTCAACCATACTGCTTCTTTACTAGCTTGTGTAGCTGCTACATATTCTGCTTCTGTTGTTGAAGTTGCCACAACTGACTGCAGTTTTGATACCCAGCTTACAACTCCACCAGTAAGTGTGAACACATACCCTATTGTGGATTTGCTTTTATCAAGATCACCTGCATAATCTGAGTCAACATATCCTCTGACAATAAAGTCTGATCCCCCATAACACATAGCAACATCTGAGGTCCCCTTAATGTATCTCAGGATCCTCTTCACTGTATTCCAATGCTCTCTGCCAGGATTCGCCATATACCGACTCACTACTCCCACTGCATGTGCAATGTCTGGTCGTGTACAAATCATCGCGAACATTAAACTTCCCACTGCTGATGCATACAGTACTCGAGACATTTCCATCCTTCCTTCTTCATTGCTAGGATACATATTGGAGGATAATTTAAAACTAACAGGAAGTGGGGTAGAAATTGGCTTACAGTCTTGCATGTTGAAGCATCGTAAAACCTTTTTCAAATAATTTTTCTGAGAAAGCCAAATCTTCCTGTTGCTTATATCTCGGTGAATTTGCATCCCTAGAATCTTGTTTGCTGGTCCCAAGTCTTTCATTTCAATTTCCCTAGCCAACTGCTCCTTTAATTCTTCAATATGATCTTTGTTGGGGCTTGCTACCAACATGTCATCCACATACAACAGCAAGATGATGAAATCATGACCAAACCTCTTGAAATATGCACAAGGGTCTGCATTTAGTCTGTTGTATCCAAGGCTCATGATGAAGGAATCAAATCTCTTATACCAACACCTCGGCGCCTGCTTTAAACCGTATAGAGATTTGTTCAACTTGCAAACCAAGTTCTGCTTCCATTTTTCTTCAAAACCTTCTGGCTAGAGCATATAAATTTCTTCTTCAAGATCTCCATGAAGAAAAGTTGTTTTCACATTTAGGTGTTCTAGATATAAGTCAAATGTAGCATACATTGCCAGAACTACCCGAACAGTTATCAGTCGAACCACAGGAGAAAATATTTCATTGAAGTCAATCCCCTCTTTCTGAGCATAGCCTTTCACCACCAATCTTGCAGAAACCGCTCCACTTGATCATCACTATTTCTTTTGATTTTAAAGATCCATTTATTACCAATGGCCTTTCTTCCTTGTGGCAGTGTCACGAGCTCCCAAGTCCTGTTTTTGTGCAAAGCTTCCATTTCCTCTTGCATTGCTGCCATCCACCGAGCTGCATCTGAACTGCTCATTACTTCTTGGAGAGTTGATGGCTCCCCTTCCTCAGTTAAAAGACAGTATGTAATATTACTATCCATAACATAATCATCATGCCAGGATGGTACAGATTTTGCATGTTTTCCCTTTCCAAGTTCAACCTCTTCAGACTGGGTTGGCTCTTCTACCTCGTGCTCTGGTACTGCTTCAGAAGAATCTTTTTCTGTAGACTTCTTTTCCACCTGTACAGCTATAGTTTCTGAATTTTCTTTCAAAGTGCTATCATCATCTCCCTTCAATTTATCTTCCAAGAAGATAACATCCCTGCTGACTATGACCTTGTGGCAGTGGGATCCCACGGCGATACCCCTTTACACCATCAGCATACCCCAAGAACAAACACTTCCTGGATTTCGGATCCCACTTTGTAGTTTCTTGGGCATTGTACATCACGTACACCAGACTTCCAAATACATGGAGGTTTGAATAATCTACTGGTTTCCCGGTCCACATCTTCATCGGTGTCTCCAATTCAATTGCTGTAGATGGAGACCGATTGATCACATAACAGGCGGTGTTGACTACTTCTGCCCAAAATGCCTTATCTAGACCTGCAGCTCCCAACATTGCTCTCGTTCTTTCTAACAGAGTTCTGTTCATCCGCTCTGCCACTCCATTTTATTATGGAGTATACGCCGTAGTGAACTGCCTTTTGATGCCTTCCTGCTTACAAAAGCTATCAAACTCATTCCCAGTATATTCTCCTCCATTATCTGTCCTCAAACACTTGATCTTATTGCCTAAATCAAGTTCAACTCGCGCTTTGTAAGATTTGAAGGTTGCAAACACATCTCCCTTACTCTTGATAGTATACACCCAACATCTCCTGGAGTAATCATCGATGAAGGACACAAAGTACTTCGCTCTTCCTAGTGATGAAACCGGTGCTTGCCATACATCAGAGTGAACCAATTCAAGAATATTTTTACTTCTAGAATTGGATGTGTTGAACTTTAATCGATACTGCTTGCTTGTAATACAATGCTCACAAAAGGGTAATGTCACCTTTGTAAGACCCGGAAGTAGATCTTTCTCAGAAAGAATCTTCATGCCTTGTTCAGACATATGTCCAAGTTTCTGATGCCACACCATTGCAGATGTTTCACTTGAACTTGAAGCAACAGATGCTTCTCCTTCGTGCACAGTCTCTCCACACAGCATATACAAATTCGCAGCAACCTTTTCTCCTTTAATAATCACAAGCGCTCCTCGGTTAATCCTCATGATGCCTTTCTGAACTTTGATAGTGCAATCCAGATCATCCAGCTATCCCACATACAATAAATTCTTCTTGAGGCCTTCCACATGTCGTACTCTTTGAATAATATGGATTATTCCATCATGCATCTTCAATCTGATGGTCCCAATGCCTACAATATTTAAGGCATTATCTTCACAGCTATACACAGATCCTCCTAAGATAGGTTCATAATGATGGAACCATTCTCTTCGAGAGGTCATATGATAACTTGCTCCTGAGTCAAGAACCTATACATCAACATATTTTTTCCTGTTCTCTGTAGATATTGCTACTTCACAACACAATACATTGCCATCATTTGAAGTGCTCGCCACGTTCCCTTGAGAATTAGAATTCTTCAGACTCCAACAATCCTTCTTCAAGTGACCCTTCTTACCACAGTGGTAACATTTGAAATTCTTCTTACTCCTGGATTTTGACTTGCCATGATTGTGACTCCCACTTGGGCCACGTTCTGTTGATCTCCCTCTTATCACCGTTAAAGCCTCTACTTGTTGTGAACCTGCTTGTTTGTGCTCCTTATTCTTTCATCGATTTTCTTCTTCGAGAATTACTACTACTATATCATCAAAGACCAGAGAATTGGAAAGAATATTATTTGTTAAGTTGATGATGAGCTGATCATACGAATCTGGCAGACTTTGGAGTAGAAGTTTTGCACGTTCTTGATACTCTATTTTATAGACCAATGATGTAAGCTGAGAAAATAATGCATTCAAGACATTAAGGTGCTCCGTCACAGAAGTAGATTCCATCATTCTCAGAGTGTACAATTTCCTCTTAAGGAAAATTTTATTGTACAACGATTTCGCCTCGTACAATCTGATCAAGTGATCCCAGATCTCCTTTGCTGTTTTCTTTTCTTTTATACTGGACAAGATCCCATCTGCAAGTACCAAATGTAGGTTAGCTATAGCATTCCCATCCATCTCGTTCCATTTAGTATCATCTGTGTAATCCTGCGGCCTTTCACTGATCACCGCCAAACAACCATCTTTTCTCAAGATAGCCTTAATCTTTAGTTTCCACAATGAGAAATTTCTCCCGTTGAACTTCTCGATCTCAAATTTCACCGCCATTGCTTTTATCACAATTTCACTGTCTGCGATATAATCTAACTTATTTTCTGATGTGGAGGATCCAATTTAATGGCAACCACAGAGCATACGATAAGCAGGTATATACTCTGCTACAGTGTCCGCTACAAGACCCCTGCTACAGTGTCCGCTACAGTATGAACAGTACTTGCCCAAAATCTACTGCTATAGTGCACTATAATAATTGCTACATTAATGAACAATGAATTGGCCAAAATGCTACAGTACCGTCACCTTTTAATAACATTTACTGTTTGACATTGTTCACTAATTCGCGTCCGTTTTTTGAACGGATCGCACCGAAAAATTCCTCGTAACTTTTCCTTCCTTTTGACGTGCTCATTTTCAAAAAATTTCTCCAACAAGAACCAAAGCTCTGATATTACTTGTTGAAAAATACGGACCAGATAAAGCAGGATCGCAGCTAAAATTTGAGAAAATAAAATATTAAACACACAGATTTACGTGGAAAATCCCTAAACAAATTAGGGTAAAAACCACGGAGAAAGGATCGAAGAATTTTATTAAAAAGAAAATAATTTGGAGTTACAAAACGAATCAAAAATAAACTCTCAAATATATATATTTTTTCTTTCCTCCTTTTCTTCTCTCGTGGGATTTTTTGTGGGATTTAGGATTTATAGGATGTTTAGGATGCCTTCTACCTTAAATCCTCTGTCTATTTATAGGCAGAGGGTACGCGTATGCGGCTCACAGATTTGCTATTTGGAATTCATGTAATTTATCATGAAGCAAGAGGCCCACATAAGCAGAATGAGTTTACTCTTTCAAACCAAAGAAGCTCGAGCTCGAGCTCACATAAGAGTATTCATTTCTTCCTTTTATCTATCAAATTTTAATTTTTTAATAATATTATCCCTGGAAAAAATTATAAAGGAACTATAGTAATTCCATAATGTAAGGTATACAAAACTTAATGTTTACAAATCATTCCAAAAAGTTTAATTTATTTTTAATTTATTCAAAAAAATTATTAAAATTTTCATTCTTTTTCAAAATTAATCCACTCATTTATTATATTATCTAAGTCTCTGATATTATTATTCATTTATAACTAAAATAAAAATAATGTATCACCTAAAACATTTAAATTTAAATATTGATTCTTATCTATTTTTTGGTTGATAAAATTCTTGAAATTTCACATAGGAATAACTTTTGGTTTTCCCAAATTGAAAGAAGTCTAAATTGATATAAAATTCAAATGAGGATAAAAACAACAAAGCCATTCGTTTTCTTATATTATCATTATACAAAGAAAATAGAGTTAGAGCAATTCCATGTTGTTCTCCAGGTAATGAGAGAAGATTTGTGGGTTAAAATTCTGAAAGATTTCATACAAGCTTCACTTTCACTAATACATACCCATCACCCATTCCATCCCATTGTTGTGGACCATAAACACACAATTACTCAAGTCTTCACCATTAAAATATCCACTTATAACAAAGCAAAAGTTTTCCATCAATTCAATTTATACAAAATTATAAATTATATATATATATATATTATTTTTATATTAATTATTATATAATTATCAGTAACTAATACATATATGATATTTAATCAAACTAACATATATTTATTATTATTATTATTATTAATGAATATATAATTTTACATGATAAATTAAATTGATGCTAAAAATATTATTGAAATGATAATGCCAATTATGATTGTTAAAGCATTCCAAAAAGAAAATCTTTCCGCAGTTTCTTTTGAAATAATATATACTTAATCTATGCCATTCCCATTAAAGTTGAAATAACATAATATTGATGTAATGATCAATTCAAACCCATCTTCCCAATTCCTCTCTTGTCAAAACCTGATATTTGTTTTTTTTCTTAGTCATCAATCACTCAATAAAGTTTTCCAAATTTATTGTTTTCTACATCATTTCTCATCTAATTTCCATTTAAACATTCATTTATTGCTATTGCATTTTTAACGTTATATTGTAGATTTTAATGGTTGTAGCAAGTGGAGGATGAGATCATATGAGAATTTCTGAGCATTGATGACTTGGCTAAAACAATCTATTGAGTCTTTGTAACATAGTTAGTTGTTAATGGTGTGACATTTTGTTGATAATTTTGGATGAATGTCAATTTCATCTTACTATGGAAACCTACACAAAAGAAGGAAAATGACAAAATACAATAGTAGAATCATGCAATCTCACATAACATCTTCTTGCTTGCCTATTTTGCAAATTTGCATGCTGCAACTTTCATGAAGATACTCGATGCCATGAATCATACCTATAGCAATCTCATACATATTTTTAATGCTTATATGAGTGGTTCTTTCTTTTCTAAATAGGTATTTCTTAAATGATCCATTAGACATAAATTCATAGACAAGAGCTCTTTCAATAAGTTGTACCACATTAACATGGTAAATCTTGTCAATGGTAGTTATTTCGTTGATTAATCCTTTCCCATTGGCTTTGGACTTGCCTAACCATTTTATCACAGAAGCTTTCTTTTATACATATAACTAAAACCTCATTCCTCTAACTTGTCTTTAAACCTTTTTATTATTTTTTTTAATATCAGAATATAAAAATATGCACAAGATTCTCATAATTTTGAAGAAGCTCTTCAATACCATTATGTGTTGATAAATATCTCCTTATCCATTAATAGATTAAATATCTCATCCATTTTTAGATAATCTTGAAATAATTTGATTTTCATTATTAGTTATTTCATTTTTTTATTATAAAAATTATATGTTTTCTGTCCTAACAATGAGTTTCTATATTGCAGGATCCTAGGCAACCCATTGCCTTTCATTTCACTCAAGATGAAGGAAATTCTATCCTCATTTCTTCTCTTACTAAATAATTACTTCTTTCTTCGATTACTAAGATTTTCTTTAATCACAGAATTAACCGAGTAAGTTGAATAATTCATACTCATTATAAAGTGAAATGCCCTAATCAATGGAAGCTGCGAGATATAGGGATAAAGCTGCAAGATCAACAAACAAAAGTTACAAAATAATACATGCTTTGCTGGACTCCATCATGATTAAATTATAATTTTTTTTAACTTTAAAATATAATAATTTTATTGACAGAATCCAATGAACTTAGACTCTGTAATATCATTCCAATTGCGGAATCATAAAAAAAATAGAATAATGGAAACTGAGCATATACATGATCTCACCTAATATATAATATTATACATTAAAATATTTCTATTTAGATTCATTGTATCAAACAATTTCTATGAATTTGTAGTCTTTTAAATGTTTTTCATCATAATGAAAGTGTTCTCTTTAAATTAAAATAATCTGCAATTGACAACATCAACTTAATGGGAAAGCATATTTCCCTTTGATCGAATTAAAACAGTTTATTTAATTGAAAAAATTTTCAATTATATTTATTCAAATATTTTAAGTTATGTAAATTTGTCAATATTTCAGTTTGTTAATATAAAAATAATATTGATGTTGATAATTTTTTATAATTTAAAATTTATGTATATTAATTTCATTCCTTTATAATGAAAATTAAAATAGTGTACCATTTAGCGGTTTCAATTAAAAAAATAACAATTTATTTTAGTTTGAAATACTTTTATTTTATGTTTTAAAATAATGATAAAATTTTTTAAAATTTTTTTATAAAAATACTAATTTTTTTTTGTAAAAAATAACATATTTTCTTGTAAAAATAATGATTTTTATGGTAAATTTATTATAAACTTGAAATTGAAGAAGTATGTAATTTAGTGTGTACTGATGTGGTTAACGGTGTTTTGATGATGGATAGTCAGCACAACGAAGAGGACAGAGACAACGCGGCGTTAGGGTTTGGTAAATGGAGGAACTCGAGGAGACATGTGTTAGGGTTCGGCAGATGGAAGAACTCGAGGAGACATGTATTAGGGTTCGACAGATGGAGGTACACAAAGGGTCGTTCATAATACAACAACATTTCCTTATACACGCTCCGCACAAGGCTTAGCAAGCCCAACACGGATGGATCAATTAGAAAGGCCTCATAGCCCATTTATTTTTTCTATAAATGTATATATATTATGGTTTTATATACACAGATAATAAAAACGCGTTTTTGATACATTTTTGCAGAAATAAATCTGAATTAAACTTGAAATATATCTTTCTATAAATTAAAATAAACTTAAAGTAAATCTATTTTGAAACTAAAATATTTTCTATAAAAATATACTATTTTGTAATTTTTTAAAAATGCAACGTTTTCATAAAATTTCTATTTTTAAAAATTTTGAAACAAGCTGTTTAGTTTTGCATTATATTTCTAACTTTTATTTATATATTAAATGAATTTATAAAAAACATCACCAATTAATGTTTCTGTATATCATTTCTTCTATAATTAAGGAGCCGATTGCAAATTTTTATTGAAAATTCCAACAGAGATTTAAATCCAAGATTTTTTAAAATTCTAAAGTTTTCATTGCTTGCATAAAGCAAATTATTGGTCGATTAATATTAATTTGAAATTTTTTTCCATTCTTTTTCATGATGACTTTGACTTGGTGCATCCGATGGTCGATAATGGGACTGCTTCATAGATGATGTTAACTAAAGTCGAAGAGAGAACATGTCTTTATCCAGTAGTTAACGTTTTATATGTTTTTTATTATTTAATTAAAATTAATATGCTTTAAATTTTATTTTAATTTTTTATAATTTAAATTCTAAAAATGATAACATGATTTATTTTAGTTTGATGTAAATTTTAATTGTGTCCATTTACTTAAACAAATATTTAGTTTTTCACTAATCTTTTATAAGATTATAAATTCACAATTCACAATTCTAGTAATAAGCCTAGAGTTTTCAAAATTTATACTCAAATTTTTACAAGTAATAATATTTTCATATGAATCTCTCAAATTACAACAAGAATAAATGAGAACTTAAATGTTCAAAAATGAAAAAGATTAAAAATGAAAAAGATTGATAATTAATTAGCAATTCTAACAATAAATACTGCTTTGTCTCTTTAAAGATGTGTTACTAATGCATTTAATGTAATAAAAGCTATTATAGACTATTTTAAATGTCTGAATAAAACTGTCTGCATGAGGGGTATGGTTGTATGTGATGCCATACAGGCAATGTAAAATATATGTTATGGCCATATATAAGGATGTACAACTGCACGACTACTTGCTGCCCATTCAAAACACGCTCTAAGTTGACAAGTGGGAGTGGCCTAGTGGCAAGGCCCTTCACACTTAAGGCCTAAGGTCTTGAGTTCGAGTCACCGTGGAGGTGTCATCAATGAACCTCTAGCCCCCTGAGTTAAGCTCTTTGGTCGGATCAATTGCGAATGCTTCATTTCCAATCAGTATGCAATGACTCCTTGTGCGCAGAAGTGTACAGGCTACGTAGGAACCTGAGGGGCTGAGAGTGTCCAGATTTACCTCCTCTGGGATTCTTGGGGTGGGGTCTTAGAGGCTTAGGATTAGTCCGGTATAAGTCGGGAAACCTAATGTAATCAAAAAAAAAACACGCTCTAAGTCAAGATATGACCTACTTTCCGTAGGTAGTAGCATGTATGTATCAAAGTGGTGCCGTACAACTCGCTACTATCAAATCTAATAAATTAAAATATTGCTTCCTTCAAAATAAATTCGTAGCAAGTGGAAGTAAGGTCGATCCAACGAAGAGCAAAAAATTCCTTTATTCTTATTTAAAAGAAATACTTTGAAAAGTATGAGTTTTGGAATGCAAAAGGAAGCCAAATATAATTTTGAAAAACATTCAATGATTTGAATTTCTCAACCAACAAATCTCCATTACTATTTATTACATGATCATCGATTCAAAAATAATCCATAATAGTTTACTAAACTAGTTCTAATTATGGAAAAACCTTCTCACTAATCAATCCCTTTGTAATGGTAAAATAATCAAGAAGAAACTCAATGACTACTTTTAACTATCGAATAAACCCATAAAAAATGCTTCTCATAGGTTGATCCAACATCCATACAAAACATTAGAGGACCTGATTCTAAATAACAACCAAAATGTTTGTATTGTTCAAACTAGATCATTAAAATTATAAGAAAATTAAAACTCTTATTTAATAATAATCATTCCTTAAGCTATAACCAATTACAAATTAAGAAAGATAATTCTGTATATATTATATTATATTATATTATATTATCTCTATTGTTTACCATGTGTAATTGTATTCTTCCTTCCATTTTCTCATCATTTTACAAAAATACCAATTAATCAAATTTCACCATGTATCTATCATCGTTTCATATCTTTCTATTATATCGAGGTATCTCTATTGTGAAACAATCATAATTTATTGTCACCTCATGCTCAATTTGACACTTCATAGTGAATCAATTTGACACTTCATAGTGAAACGCATTCAACCATGTTATGCTTAAATTGTTGAAAAGCGAAGGAGGAAACTAATACATTTATGGAATTGAGCTTCATATTTGGTATTTTGAATCTTTGAATTTATTTAATACCCGAGTGGTTAATGGGAACGGACTGTAAATTCATTGACAATATGTCTACGTTGGTTCAAATCTAGCTTGGCCCAATAATTCACGGAGATATAACCTTTTGTTCTCTCAAAATAAATGTCTGATAAGAAAAAAGGAAAAATTTTGAATATATTTTTACATGTTCTTTATTTGATTTGCTTTATTCCATTTATTTATTTTCTCACAAATTTTGATGATCTATATTCAAATTAGGATTTTTAAGCATAAAGTCTAACAAAAGAGTATAAAAAGATAAAATGACAAAAAAGAAAGATGTCTGTAACTATTTATAAGGTGATTGTTTATTATTCTATTATTAACACATTCTTTATTCTATTATTAACACATTCTTTCATGAAGGTGATAGTTTAATTTTTGTATTATGCATTGTTTTTCTTTTGCCTTTGACTAAGTTGTTTGCTGATGCTTGAGTCTGATATATCATGTCGTCTAATTATCAAAAAAATAATTATTATATAGTTTTATGGTTCAACCGAATGCATATCTAAAATTTAATTATTAAATAAAATATTACTATTTAAACTGCATGAGGTGTGAACATTTAAACTAATTTTAGTATAAATATTACGTTCGACACATGATTATTTTTATCAAATGCTAGATTGGAAAAGCAGACTATATAAAATGCAAATATTTATAAATTATGATATAATAAAAAAATATTTATCAGAGTAGCACTTTTAATCGTATCTGGGTTTGTTGGTGTTCATATCTTATTACAATAAGCCAGTTTTCGTCAAAGTTGAGTTATCAAATTGGGTTTTAAGCAAGTGATTCTCTTATTTACATTTTGCGAATTAAACTATTCTATCAAGTACTACTGCATTATTTTCTCGAGAATTTCAAATGATGGTCTATTTCCTCATACCCTTTTCCTCATATTAATTAAAAGAATTTGTTTTGAACCTGGTATGTGTTTTTTCCTATTACATTTCATTTCGTGATATCATATTATGTTTTATGATGTTTGAAAAGTATTATCAACACCTTGCTGTAGGTAAGTTCAGTATATTATTTGTTCTCTAGTTTGTAACTATTTATAACTTGCTATAAGATGTACTAGTGATCATATCAGAGACGTAGTCATTCATTATCGTAACAAGATAGGTACTATACAAAAGGAAACATAGTTTTGTACTAAGCAGGTTTGTTATGCAAATGGTGAAAAATTACAAAACAATGAAGAGAATGAGATAGAAAATAAGAAAAAGAAGAGCACAACAATGAACACTATGTTATGATCTAGAGATTTGATGAAGATAAGATAAATTAAACTATCTTAGATGATTTAACTTACACATTCTCTTATTCTTGTAGCATGTCATACATCAATATTCATATATTGTACAAGCTTATAGAACATACCATACACCCAGTAAAAAATAAATGCATCAACATGTCAAGCATAGTACAATAGTTTGGGAAACATGTTAGGCTAATGGAATCACATAATCTCACATTGCATTTTTCATTGCCTTTTTGTGAATCTATATTGATTCAAACTTCTCCTTTACCTTTTCATCCAGTGAGAGAAGTGGTTTAGGAGGCATTTCTAGATTTTCAACTTCTCTAACATTTCAATCACTTTGTGCATTATAGGATGACAAACTGGTTGCAATTGCATGCACCATAATCCCACCATAACCATCTTTTTTATTATACTTCTTTCCTCATTAGATGAAGCTCCTAGATTCATGTCACTTCCACTTCTAACTTGTTCATATGCCCAAGAAGGAAAATATATTTGACTAGAATGCTCAGCATATGCATTCAAGTTTTTTCTCCTTCCAATCATTTCCATTAATAAAACATCATAGCTATACACATCAGCTTTATGTGATATGCCTCCAATATTTCTATAGAATAATTCTGGAGCCATGCATCCCATTGTTCCTCTTGCTGCAGTTAGAGATACAATGCCATTGCCCATTGGATATAGCTTTGCGACAACCAAAATCTGAAATATTTGGATTGAACATTTCATCAAGAAGAATATTATGTGGCTTTATGTCAAAAAGCAAAATTTGCATGTTTCAACCTTCATGAAGATAGTCAATACCATGAGCCACACCAATTGCAATCTCATACATACTCTTAACGCTGATGTAAGTAGTTTCACCATTTTCAAATAAATATTTTCATACATACTACATTGACGTGGTAAATCCTACCAATAGTAGCTACTTCATTAATGAACTCTTGCCCATTAGCTTTGGACTTTCCTAACATTTTTACAGCAACTAACTGACTACTTTGAAGCTTTGCTTTGTACACATAACTAAAACCTCCTTCCCCTAGTTTATTTTTGAATCTTTTCGTTATTTTCTTAATCTCAGAATAAGAGTATCTAATCAGAACAAGATTCTCATAATGTTGAAGAAACTCCTCAATACTATCATACATTGATAAATGTCTCCTTCTCCATTTGTGGGTTAAAAAGAAGACAACAGCCCATGAGTCACAAATGATTATCAATACACGAAATAACACTATAAAAGAATGAATAATAAACAATAGTTAGATAACATTGTTATCTAAATGTAAATGGGACACATACATCCTTGATTTAAAATTCATTTTGTTATTGATGAAAAAAATTAAATATTAAGTTTTTATTATGAAATACACAATACACATATAATCATATTTTAAATTGCAAACAAGATTTCAACTTAATAAACTTTCAGTTTCTGGTATAGTGCACACACTTATAACTTATTTTCAATTAAAAAGAATAATGCATACGGCATTTAGCAAGTCAAGGAAAAAGGAGAGTATAATTATAATTGAGATTTTATGTTAAATTCGTTTTAAAATTATTATTGGATTATAAAAATTATTATCCGTACATTGAAATGTATCATAATTTAGAATTCAAGATAGAATAATTTTATCGAATGAGTTGACATGACATAATAAAAATATAAATAGACAAATCATGTTATATATCATAGAAAAAGAAAACAATAGAAAAAGAAAACAATAATGGAAACTAAGCATACATACAATCTTATCTAATGCATAGTATATTTTGCATAACATGGGATTTAGTATAATTTTTTTAGCTTTATTTAAAGGTGTAAAATGTACTGTAGATTATCAAACTTTATTCATTTTTTAAAAATGGTTATCAAATTTTAATTTTTTTGCTTTTTGATCATCAAATTTTAATTTTGTTTCAAAGGGAGATTAGCTAGTAGGATTCTAATTAAATTTTACTTATGTGACAACCTAAAAAGGAATATTCTTATAATAATATTCTCCATGTAACCACCGCATAATATTAGTTTGATTTCATAAAGGTCACTAAACTTTTTGACTTATTTCAAAAGTAACATTAAACTTTGAAAATATAATGAACAATCAAAAACTAATCCAATGCTCACATATTGAATTGATTAGTAAATTTTTCAAAATATTTTGAATAATCTTCTAAAGGAAAGTAAGTTTTAAAAAATTGAATGATGAAATATTTTTTTAGATGTAAATTATTATCTTTAGTTTGGTAATAATTAAAATTATGTTTCTTATAATTGCAATCAACATATTTTATGTTTTCTAAATTTTCTAAATAACTAATTCGTGAAGTTAAATATTAAAATTATATCAAAATTAATTTCTAATGAACAAATGAATTCATAAAAATCTTTTAATAATTTAATTAAAAAAATGTAATGTTTTAGAAGTTAAATGAATTCATAAAAATCCTGTTTTTGTTAAACAATACTATAAATGCAATCCATACTTTCATACTTTTTTAAAATTTTAGTTAAATATTTTATAATTTTTATAATTAGTTTGTACAGTTAAATAGAAAAATTAATTTATCATGAGTATTGAATAAATTTTTAAAACATAATTGAAATTTGACAATCAAAAAAAGTTTTGAAATTCAGTAATCATTTTGAAAAAATGGAGCAAAGTTTCATAACTTCCAATATATTTTATGCTTATTCAAAGATATGAAACTTCATACGACAAATGCTATGATTTGTTAAGTTATGATGTAATTTTGAGAATTGTTGTAGTATTGAGGTTGAGGACACTAATGGAGAATTATGATCATATAAGATTTTTGAACTATTTAACAAGTGAAAATAGTTAAAGAATATACGATAAATTTTTTGAAATACAAATGACATTGTTGAATTTTTGGCAAAAATTGTAGTTTAATAAATAGAAAATTAGGATTTATAAGTGATTATTAGGATAAGAAATTTATGCATATTTAATGTTATTTTAATGGTTAATGTCACAGAAGAGTCAACCAGGAGGAAGGATCAAATGAGAAAGGGAAATTTGTAGGAGAAGTATTACTTTATTTATTTGATTTTTAAAATAAGTTTGTTTTTTTTTAAATATCATATTTAATTTGATTTGAAGTGGCATGATGCTATATATTTCAATATTTAATTTAAGTGAAATGTCTTTCATTGAAGGTATATGATTTTGATATCGTTGATTTAAATGCCTATGGATCATGTACACATTTGCAATAGTCTTTGAATTATGAGTATCTTTAATTTCATAAATATTTTTTGAAAGAAGTTACATGGTATCGGTCAAAAAAAAAAAAAGAGATATCCTCACCAGAATCTCTCTTAATGAGAGGTGTGCACCTAAAGGAAAGGTTCTATGGGATGAGTATTGGAATCTCCCTAAGATGTCAAATTATGGTGAATGTTGGAATCCTATAGTTTGAGGCAAATAAACGAAATTTCGAATAGATTGTGCACACTAAGAGCGGCTTTATGGGTTGAGTGTTGGAATCTTTCTAGGAAGTTGAATTATGATGCATGTTGGAATCTCATAGTTCAAGGTAAATTAATGATATGTTAAATAGATTTTTATATTCTTAAAAAGAGACTTTGGTTGCAGTTTTGAAAGAAAATGTTTTAATTTTGATTTCATTTGATTGTTATATATCATGAAATCGAATTTTATTAAATGACCATTATTATGTTTTGATACATATAAATGTGAGACAACTTGACTGAGTGAATGTTTTATAATGAACCTTTAGTTTTCAAGTTGTATTTTCATTGTTTATTTCGCACCATTTTTTATGCTCAACGGTAGTCTTTAGCATATCAAGAGAAAGTTGCTATTAGCAACTAGTATTCAAGAATCACACTGTTAAACTGACCTACCAACTTTACAATGTAGGTAGATAGCTTTATTATTGATATTTTAGATTGTAATTGATGTATATATATGTGTGCACATTATACCAATGACTTTAAACTTGAGCAAATAATTAAATGATGATTTTGTATGTTTATTTCTTAAATTGAGTCATGACAATTTCTACAAGTTCAAACTAGTTCAATGATTTAACTTTGAATGTCATGTTTGAAATCACTTTGTTTTATAATTGATGTTTTTTACAAGATTTTATCAAACACCTTACATCATAAATAGAGTTTTATGATGGAAATATTTCTTTTATCATTTTAAAATTTGAATTTCTGATTTAGTATTTAAATTAGTTTTATTGCAACTTTTCAAATTTTTAATTATTCCTCGTAACATGCATGAGACTCTGATGTTGGTGTTTAGGGTTTGGTGAATGGATTATAGAAGCATGATTGGGTTAGAATGTGATAGTTGTATGTGCATCATTTTTTTTATTTAAATTTTTTTGTATTTTTTAGGAAAATATTTTTATCAAATGAGTGCATGCGCATTATCTTGGTAGTTAATCTTTGAATTTTTTAATCAATATATTTTGTTCTTCCATGCAACATGTCTGAAACAGTATATATGCATTTCAACTATGGGAGACAATGGGTGTTCACATCCAAACTTGAAGATGTTGGTAGGAATTTGGATTTGGTAAAAAATCATTAACCAAACTTATTAGAGTTTCTTCAAATTCAGGAAAGGTATCTTGATATTTTAGGACTGAGAAATACAAAACAAATATTTGTTCGTCAACTTGGAAAAGCGTTAGATGATGGATTAACATTAGCTCAAGGTAATAATGAAATTAGAAAGACAATTACATGGATAACAAAAAATGGTTTGGTTAGTACCATACAATTTTATGCCAATCACGAGGTAGATGAACCTGTATTTCATATTTTGTAGCATTAGAGAGTGATATACCTATAAAGTGTAATTGGTAAAAATACGGACTGGATAAAGTAGGGTTATAACTAAAATTTAAGAAAAATAAAGATATAACACACAGATTTTACGTGGATAACCCCCAAATAAATTAAGGTAAAAACCACGGATAAAGGATCGAATAATTTTATTGAAAGAAATAAGTAATAAAAGTTACAAAATACCCTCTATTAATTTTTCTCTCCTCTCTTTTAATTTTTCTCTCGTATTTTGTGAGATTATGGGACGGGTGTATAAACCGCGTACCTAGCTGAAAATTTAGACCTTTTTTCTATATAAATCAAGTAAATAATTTCAGTGCCCACTGTCATAGGTATAAATCTCATCCCTCAACTGAGACCCGTGTAACGCTCATGTAAAACTCTTTTTACATGAGCCAGCCTCTCAACTCTCGTACTTCATCCTTTTATGATCAAGCTAAGCTTTCCATGTGGAAGTCCAAGCAATACCGTGTCCATTAGAAGAGCCAAAGGGCTCTTCGATGAGCATAAGCATCATACGAGAGGAAAGCACACAAAGTAAGCGTAATGCATAATTATTGAATAATATGCCTACTTGTTTTATTGAATAATATAATTGATACAATGATTTGATAATCTCGCGTTGTGTGTAGGCTGAAGGTATTATCCTACACCAAAGACAAGCCTAGCCAATGCTAGCTGTCATGCTTAGTCCTCGGACATCACCCGAGGCTGACTAGTCACTCCCCCCTAAGAGCATTAGGAGCATATAATCAGGTGTGGCAGGAGGAGACATCCAAATGTTCGAGCTAACACTCCCCAAATTACAAGAACATAAATACATTTATTCAACCCTAAACTTCCACTCGTTACACCCACCACTTTTTCTTCAACTATTTTGGCACCAAAGAAAAATTAAAAGAGATGAGAGAAAAATTAATTGAGGGTATTTTATAACTTATATTATTTCTTTCTTTCAATAAAATTTTTTGATCTTTTATCTATGGTTTTTACCCTAATTTATTTAAGATTTTTCATGTAAAATTTGTGTTATATCTTTATTTTTCTCAAATTTTACCTGTGACCTTACTTTATCCGGTCCATATTTTTAATAGTAATACCATTGAAGCGGGTGAGACTCCTGGGTGGTTAATTTTAATGGGGAAATTTGTTCGATTGTGGTTTTAGAAGGATAATTACATTGATGGTGATAAAGTTGGTGAGAATGAGATAGAGAATGAAGAGATTAGGCAAGTTGTTAATGAAGATGGTGATAGAGTGGGTGAGAATGAGAGGAAACATGAGAGGGAGAATGGTAGGCAGTTCTGAAAATGATTGTTCAAGAAGAAGAAGAAGAAGAATATGATTCAATTGATAATGAGCAACACCTATTGAACGATACAGTGAGTTCATGTTAGACATGGCATTTCCGGATGCTTAGGAGGCAATTGCAAAGTATGTTGTTGGAAAGGGATACAATTTGAAGTTAGAAACATTGCAAGTGAACTGAATGGATTGTTTTTGGAATTTCATCAAACGTTGTATGGATAAGAGATGGAAGACATAAATGTAGTATAAGTATGCATGGATAACATTTGCTTTTGCAATGTGTTTTATTAGGAAAGTGAACTGACTGTATTTGAGTGATATATACTACTCCATGAAATGATGTGTGTGTGTACATATATATGTGCGTAGGCAACAAATTCCATGCAACGTCTCACATTGCAAACATGTTTTATATTAAAATTTTAGAAATGTGAGAAAAGGTTAAGTTTTTACCTGCATACATAAATAAAAGTGAGATCCGCTCTCGGAAACTAAGCGCTGCAAACAATATTATTTCAAACTTCAAACAATTACCAAAACAGGTAAAGATATTTGGGCTTCAAAATTCAGTAAAAAAAGAATGCTTTTTTTTATTGCTAAAAAGAAACATGTAATTGAAATTTGTAATTGGGTTTTAAAAGATTTATTTTAAATTTATTTCAACCAAATGTTATATTAGAGATTAACCTTGCCATTTTTATTTATTTACAATTTTAAAATAAATAGTTAATTTAAATATGATTATCCTGTAATATTTTAAATTTTAAATTATTATATAAACGATGTATTTTAACCAAATAAATAGCTCATATTATATGATTTTAGAAAAGTATTAATCGAAACCAAATTAGAATTTTAATGTATGGATAATGGGAATTCTAATATATATATATATATAATTCAAAAACAAATATATTTAAAATTAATTTTAAAAATCCATCTTGAGAATAGTGACTTGCAGTGTTCTTGCAGCAAATCTTCGAGCATCACTGCATGAACGAAACCAAAAAGAAGAATAGTAAGAGATGAAGAAGATTATAACCATTACGTCAAATGTTTTATCTTTCAGTTCAATTCATGCTTAAAAGGAAAAATAGTGAAGTGTAATCTTTTGATGGAGTCTACGATTGTCAAAGATTTTCATTGAAATATACAAGAATATGAATTATTATTATATTTATAGATGTTCAACTTGATTAGCATTTAGACTAATGCCATATATCCATTTATTTAGAAATAAGCTTTCATCTACGAATTTAATTTTAAATTTATTTTAGCAAAATTTGTTTTATTGAAATTTGTAAATGAGTTTTGTAAAATTTATTGTACTAAAAATTAACCTAATATGCCATATTTATTTATTTATTTATTATTTTAAATTAAATAATTAATTTAAAAATCATTATTACATGATACTTGAATTTTAAATTATCATATAAAAATATAACTTAATGATTAGGTTGGACAATAGAATTATAGATTAAAGTAAATAATTCATTTCTTATGATTTCAGAAACTATGATAATTGGACTTGTAATATATATTATGTCATACCTCAGAGTGGAGACATGTCCCGTAACGAAACCCTGAAACCCCTTTGTCGAGCTCCAAAATTTCATTACAAGGGAAAGTAATTACTAATCATTTATTATCGCAATTATGACAAGCATTTTTTTTTTTAAAATGTACTTCTGATAATCACATTAAAAGATAGGGAACAACACTAAAGCATCTGATACACACAACGAGTTACAACCCAACGAAAGTTATAGTTATGCCCATTGGCATCAGCAAATAGTCAAAGCAACACAACCTAATATTACTGCCAAACATGAAAAGAGCATAAGCAGTATATATACAATGCCTGCAGGAGTCCACCTAACTAAGTCCCCGAATGGCAACCCTTGCAAGAATCGCTGAAATCGTGTACCGCATTACCGACAACTAACGCTAACCCCGTCTAGCTTCTGATGTGCTTGGACCTGCGTTCATCAAATGACAAACGCTGAGTAAAACTCAGTGGCGCTAATAAATGAATGCATCAAATAATCTTTACTACAGGGAAGCGTAAAGTCACATGTCAAATTATATACAATTATTATAACATACGGTTCAAATTCTAAGGTAAACACATTTACCCGTATATACTTTCATCTCATAGTCTCGTAGTACCTGGATTCGTTTCTGATTTCCATTCATAGCATTCCAAAATAATTTATGCATTTCCATAACCACAATATTCTTTTCCAATTAATATCAATGTATGCAGTTATGAAATGTATTTATGCGAATGCAATGTTTTGCACTCGATCCCTCAATCAATCTGTCTCATTGCTGTATCACAACCGGCCAATCATTATTGTCAATCGTAATATTTTTCTGGAATGCAACTGTACTCAGCATTACCTCCACATTCAATCATAATATACAATATACACAACATATACAATATACGCGCCTCAACTCAGCGTATGGGAAGCGACTGTACTTAGCTTCCATATCAATTATCTCATCACATAATCAATCTCATCATATCACAAGAATCTCACTTTTCTACCACCCTTATGACGCCATGAAATGATGTTATGAAATGCAAATGCATTATTTGATGATGAACATGATTTATGAGAAATGATGCATTGGACTA
>CANYBF010009479.1:0-22652 GCA_948192965.1 Dalechampia spathulata | reverse complement strand
ATAATTTATAGGATGTTTATATTTGTATAATTTCATTGGATATTCTAATTAATGAGTTTAATGATGAATGATATATATAATCTGAAATTCATTAAGTGAAATGTATAAGTTGATTAAATGATATAAGATTATACTTAAGTGAAGGTTAATAAACAGGTTAGGACAGATAACATATGATGATGTTAATGACAGTATTAAATAAACAGGTAATAAATAGTTATATTAAGTGTTGTTAGACATATGATAAAGTATAATGACTGAAGGTTATTTAAGTAAAGGTATTGTTTAAATGGTTAACTGATTTTAAGATAATGTTAGTTAAGGTACACATAAGCAGAGACAGTATGATTTTAGATAACACTGATGTGAGTTGGTAACAATAGAGTTCAATATATATATTATTAATAGATAATAGGATTGATTTAAGAAAAAGGATTATCGATAAGTTTAATAAGTTTAGATACTGATTAAATAATTAAGGATATTAACTGTTTTAATATTCTGAATTTGACAGTAACTATTTTTAGCAGAATACAAGTATGATTAATATTTAAAGTTTGATTAAGATTATATGTCCAGTAATAAGATGATTAATAGTATCACGTCAGCTATTAAATATTGACATATCAGATAATTAATAAGTAGTAGTATAAAAGGGGTGAAATAATCAAATAGTATAAGATGATTAAATATTACTAATTATGATAATTGTTTAAGCAATAAGTATTATAACATCACTGTTTAATCAAAATTAGTTATGTAATTAAAACAAAAATAAAATAAGGATGTAATCATCTAAGATGTCACTATTTAGATTAAATAATAGAAATGTTTTACGATGGGGTTTTATCAAGGATATTAATAAATTTAAATGGTTATAGGATTATGATAAAATAAGTTAATTGATGTTATTAAAAGATTATTAAAGAGGCGATGATATAATAATGCAATGGTGTTATAAAATTAAGTATGATATGTTATCATAAATTAATCATGACATGAACATAATGCATCAAACATGAAACATGACATAGCATGACATGATGAAATAAGGAAGAAAAGAAGTGAATTGATATGAGAAAAATGTTGAATGATTTATACTGGGTAAAATGATATAAATTCCTATAGGAATTAAAAAAATAAAGATGATTAAGATATGAAAATAGATATGAAAGGAAAGAGTAAAATAATGAGCTCAAATGATTTAACCATAATTATGATATTAATGAAAGACCCAGTAAATGCACATAAATACAGGACCAAGTAAAGTTGCAGAACAAGAACGTCAGTGAAGCAGCTGGACATATCAATAGAATATTGGTAAATGGGTTGAGTTCCTTCAGACTTCTATCTATATAAATTATCGTGCAACTACATAAACAAAATACTCTGGCAGTAAATAAATTAAGTTTGATAAACCTAAAAATATGTAAACTATTAATGCATGTATGTTATAACTCTAATGAGGTGATGACTTATTATATTAAAACCTGGGAATAATAAATGTATTCGATTAATATGAGTTTGCATGCAAGTTATATGTATAAATAATAAATAAATAAATAAAAAGTTTACGGAATGTATGGAATCCTTTGTAGGATAATTATTGACTTCCTCGGTTAAGAAGTTAATAATCATTCTATGGGAGCATGTTATGTAGCCGAAAGACGTGAAATAATATCATAGAAACATCATTTCAAAATAATCAAAATGTTCCAACATTAATTTTATTCAGTAATAAAATATACCATTAGCCGCATAGCATTATCACCTGTAACCACTTTGTACGGGTTACCTGTGAACTTTATTATATAATCATTATTCGTTCACACTATAGTAACAGTTATTACATTCCAAAATATTACTTCATCAATAAATGTTAAATGCAATTAAATATGCCTTTTGAGAATGCAATTTATGAATTGCACTCTCCCTCTGTTTTCCTTTGCCATTTTTCATTTCATTGGCCCTTTTTTCAATTATACACATTTTCGTACTGGGTCTTTCATTTTTGTGGCTTGATAAATAGGAACCCATTTCATTTCCGTTCGACTTCTCGTGGAAATCCATTTTATATCCTAGTACACTTTCATTAAACATTTCCTCATTTTTGCTCATTTTCCTCCCTTATTTCTCCATGATATGCTATGTTATGCTTGATATGATGATGCAATCATGATTATAAAATAATGAATATGTGTAATATAATGTTATGGATAATCATTTAATGACATTGCATTATATTATAAATGACGTTCCTTTACAGATCATTTAGTGATCAAGGAATACTAGCACAACCTACAATTGCTTTCCCTTTGTCTAAATTGTCTAATGATATGCGTTGACTATCTTCGGCACCAACTAAATCATAATACAATGTTCGTATTTAATAAAAAGATTGAATACAATCATTAATCATTCATAATTCACACTTTTAATCACTTTACAGTATATATACATATATACACCACTGTATAATAATCATTGATGCATACCAAGTCAATTCACATACTAAAACATAATATTAAATAAGGAAATTTATAACAGTACTCAAAATGAAATCACTATTCATATTAATTATCATGTTACATGAGCCAAAATATGAAATATGCGATATCAAAATAACATAATCTTTATGTTATTGAAAACTAGATTTAATAAACTTTCAAACGGTATATTATACTTATAGAAATCCATTCATTTAAATAATTAATACCTATGTTACTTTAAAATCTTATATAAAACTACTTTTCAATAAATTCCAAACCTAATTTATTATTTTCCTTCATTCTTAAATGAAAATCTCATTGAATTAAAGTAAATTTAATATCGTAGTAAAGTGGACTTAAAAAAACTTTCTAATGTTATATTATATGTATATTAATTCATTTATTAAGATAGTTAATTAAAATAGTTGATTTGGAAGTTCATTTGAAATATCTTCTTTTAATCTTTAAGAAGCCGCCTCTTATAAGTTCATTTTACATAAATCTTTTAAATTCAAAATTAAACAAATTTTGTATCATTAGAAAATAGGTTTAATAAGCTTTAATTTAGTATATAATATGCTCAAAAAGTTACTCATTAAAGTACTCAATTTACATACATAAGTTAAGATATTACACAATTGCATATCACATTCATCATAAGAACAGTCTACCTTCCTCATTCATTTCAGTCTAGCAATTAAACTCCAAATAGAGCAATCTTTATACCATTGAAAAATAGATTCAGAGAGCTTTCTAACCATATATTATGCACCTAAAACTCACTCATTAAGGCAAGCAAATCAAACATTCAAATAGGTTGTTGCATTATATTTCATTGCTGTCCCTAATGGAACCGCTTACTTTCCGAGCACCTTTTGGGTATGCAAATGATAACAAAGCAAAATGAAATTGAAACCACAACAAAGTATATTTAAATAGATTTTCAAAGATATATTGCATGCTTACAAATTCAACTATTTGAGCCATCAATTTATAAGTTGCCACAACTCAATTCTACTTCCTTTAAGCAAATAAAAATGTAATCTACATAGGAGTTAACTATCACATGCCGCAACCTACCATTTCCAAGTAACCAACATACTAAATATCATGCATTATTGCACATTATCTATTTTAGACCATGGTAACTCAATTCATTTGTATTTCTAAATGATTATCACACAGATTCATACATTAATTCAAATATAGAGAATATTCATGGAATACAATACCCAATTTATTCACACATACGCATCTGAAGCATTACAATATACACATTACATACACGGCAGCCACAAGTTCACTTCCAATTTGCAAAATAACTTTACCATAACTCAATATAATAAGTACACAAAGCAAATCCCTCGGCAGTAACATTTCCCTTACACACCATGAAACCAAGGGAACTCACACACATAATTGTTTAATCATAAACTCACCTTAAGGTAAATTTCTTCTTTAAACACATAATACACTCCCCTAATAGAAGTTCAAACCATACAAATCAAGGAAGAAAAAGAAGAAAAGTAAATAGAATCATGCTAGAAGCTTCCCACCTCATAACATCCACTGATCTTTAACAAACTTCATCTACTCACTTGGTTAATCTTCTTAAGCTTAGATCATAAAGTAGATCACACATGCATGCACAGTTGGGTAAGAATCGGTTGAGGAAAATCAAAGAGAAGAAGAGAGGAGAGTGTTACGATGAGGACTAGAGAATGAAGAGGAAAAAAAGAAATGAATGGGTGGGTTGCTTTCCAAGTCCTCTTATGGCTACTTAGTGGAACAAATTCCACTGCAAGCAATGCACATACATGCACTCTATCATTCACTCACACTCCACTAACCTAACATAATATATAATACTCTATATACATACATTATAATATATTATATTATATACATCATAATACATTTTAAAAAAAAAACCAAAACATTTCCTTAAGCGTATATACATATGCAATTATATACACTTGAATATTATTTTAGATTCTTATACATATATATATATATATATATATATATATACATATATATATATATACATATATATATACATATATACATATATATATATATATACACATATATATATACACACATACATTTTAATCATCACTTAAAACCATATATATGTATAAGCTCACATATATATGTACATATTCACATACAATTATACATATATTCACACGCATAAACAAACTTTCTTAATCAAACACACACATACGTATATTAAGCATTCTTTGACAATCAATACATAACACATATAAAATATCCACACATGTACCAAACATCAATCTTGACGTTGTACCCATCTTATTACCATATTATTCAGTATTCAATAACTCTACCAATTATCATCATATCGACATCATAACACATATCAAATATCATGTCATTTATTTTCCATATCATAGTCACATATCACACATTTCCATATCATAATCTCAATCACACACACATATTAACTAATATACATCACACATATAATCAATGCAACATACTAAGTGTGTTGATGTGACATTATGCTTATTGTATATATGTTATATGTTTATTATATGTCTCTTGTATTCAATAAAATTATATTTATAATGATACAAGATTTTGACAATGAATTAAATATATATGGTCAAGTGAAATGTTTATTCACATTGAACAACTATATGCCTTTTGTATATATGTTGTTTGCCTTTTTGTATTCATGGATGAAATTATATTGTTAATAATATAAGATTTTGACAATAGTTTAAATATACAATAAGGTAAAACTTTTATTCACAATGAATAGTTGGTTACATTTACAATAAACTATATATTTGTTGTATACCTTTTATATTTATGAATGAAACTATATTTGTTATTATACAAGATTTTGACATGTATATGATTGAAATTGATAAAATAGATGTCTAAATTAGAATTTACTTAGAGAATGTAATATATAAAAAATAATCAAGACTTCATGCAAAGATCGATAAATTTTTAATAATAAATTTTAATATAATAAAATGTATACAAAATAGAAATTTCATTCTTTTTTACAAAATTTAATGATAAATAAATATTTTTTTTATCATTAGATGTTAAATATTTAAACATTTTGATAAATTATGTAAATCTATTTTTTCTTTAAATTATTAGTTTAATTAAGATTATTATTTCACAAATATTTAAGTTATACTATATTATTACTTATTTATTTATTTCAAAAAGTTAAGTAAATATTAATAGAATATACGAGATAAGTGTATTTACATATAAATTGTTATTATTAAGATTTAAAATAAGTGATATGAAGTAAAAATAAGCATAAGATATAAGATAAATGATTTGTATGTAAATTTATTATTATTATTAGAATATCTATAATTTACTTAAATATTATTAGTATTATTATTATCATTATATAATAATTAAAATGATTATAATCATATAACATATCAATAAAAAAAATAGAGAAAATAGAAATAAAATTTTAAATTAAGATGAAAATGTCATATCTAATATCATTATTATGAAAATATAAATATATTTAATATTATATTAATGATAAAATGACTATCGTATAAAAAAATAAATACCATAAGAAATTAAAGAAAAATTAGGAGATAATAAGAATTACAGGAAAGAAATAAAAATAAAAAAAGATATTTTCAGTTAAAATAAGATAAAATTGAAAAAAAAATGTAACAAAAAACTTAAAAGTGAAAAGTAAAGTAATAATTTGAATATCCCTCTACTCATCCCTTTTAGAACTATTCGGTCCAAAATAAGGAATACAATGAGATTTGGAAACATTTGGAAACGTAATGTAAGTTTTTATATTTGAGTTTCTTTTTTTGAAAAAAAATTCAGTATTTTCACCCAACAGCTCGCAAGCGTTTTCGTTTAAAAGATGAGCAACCAATGAACCCCACCATAGTGAATGAAATAACAAAATAGATAAACAATCCAAATATGCAAAAATAAAAAGAACAAAAGAAAAAGAAAGGGAGCTGCTCATTCATGTTGATAATAAAATAAATATTTGGTGTCTAAAAACTATATTTATTTGGTGTCAAGAAGAAAAAGGTGAAGGAAGAGCACAAGTTGGCAAAACCAACCGTAAGAAGACGAAGAAAATATTAGGACTCCAACAATACCGAAGTAATGCAAAGTATTCAACTCCCAAGTCAAGAAGAAAGGGCTACGCAAAATTTTCTTTTCCTTTTCCTCTAGCAGATTTATCACATATGTTTAAAAAAAAGCTTAAAGAATGTTTTACATTAGATGATATACTGCTTGTGCTTTTCACATCCTAAACTGGATCTTATGTTAATCATCATTTTACACTCATTTTAGGACTAAATGAAATCGACACCAGGCAATTTTCCTTCCAACTGGGAAGAATCCTACAATGACAGATGATAAATGTATTGGAAACTGCTTCCTGAACTTTCCTGTTATCTCGACTGTATCTGATCTCGACGAAGCGCCTGTTGGAGCTGAATAACTTGTTGCCGCTGCTCTAGTGGCAATGAGTTCAACTGCTCTGGTGTGAGGTTCAACACCTGCTGCAATAAGGCAGATTCGACATCTGGCGGAAGCTGCAGGTGAAGATGACACATAATTTATATATGCATCAAAGAAACTCTGAGCATTTTCAGATTAGACATCGTATTGAAACAGCTATACCAAGAAAACGTTAGAAGGAATAGAAAGGCACATCTGTCCATTGAACAATGCATGTAAACAAGTAAAATGCTGTTTGAAATTACAACACTTTGTCAAGGTAAAATTTTAGAAATATTTTAAGCCATTGGTATTGCATTCCATTCCGAGCAAGGTTACCACCTAGCATCACAAATGCCCAAACAAGAATATATTGCATGAAAGTCTTCTACCATGAAGACAAAAGAGCGAACTCTGTTCATGATAGTTCAGCAATTTCTTAAATAAAGACACTGTAAGATTAGCGGCACCTTCAATAAGTTGGTTTCACAATTGAGAGCAAACCTTTCCATGTAGTGAAACGCACTCCACCAATTGTTGCTACTTCTAAGAGATTGATGTTTTGAGTTTATTCAATCAAAATTTGGGGTGTAAAAAAAGATCATGACACGATAACACAAAACAATTTGTACAACACATAAATTTAGTGAAATTAGGGTTGAGGTTTAACTGGTTCATGTTAGAAATGGGTCAATCCATTTATAACACAATTTAACACATGTCAACCCACCAACCTATTGTAACCCGTTTAATTAATCATACAGTATTTAGTCATGTTAATCTATATATTTTCAACTCATTACAACTAAATAAATTGTATATTTCTTAATTTTATTGAGAATAATTTTGACCCTTTTCATATGACTTCTACAATCTACCACTTTCTCATACAAATATATAAGAAATGAAGTAAATTAGGTGCATGTATATATACCTATGCAGTAGTAGTAATAATAATCATGACGACGACATGAACAAAAAACTATAAATAGGGAAAAGGTACTGTAGGTGTGTATGTATTTACATCTCACTAACCAACAAAAATATTTTAGGTGACTTGTTTTCATAAAAACAAAGACTTCATTTCCTTGCAAGTATATTAGACCATGGACCAAATTGGGTTCGATGTAGTTTAAATAGTAGCAGATTTCATTATTTACTGATATCTTAATTAGTCTTTTAGATATGTGAATTTTAGGATTTATGATATCTAATTGTTCTAATTTGAATCCTTAAATTATCTATTTTTAAATACGCAAATGGGTTATGCTGATTACATGGGTCGTGTTAGGGTTGACATAATTGACAAATGGACCAGGTTAAAGTTGACCTTAATTATGTCATGAAATAGATTGTAACAACATGAACATGACCCATCAAGCCATATTTACACTCTTAACTAAAATCAAATAAGCGAACATTGGACATTCTTAAAATAGTGGCAGAATATTCAGATGCTTTGATGAATGATAAGAACTAATATGCTTAGATTATTGTACTGATAGGACATGCCCCGTTTGCATAAAACTAATTATGATTCTTCCTCTCACTATCTCCATGGAGAATTATGGAGCAATTTTCACCACACTTGGTCAGTTAAAACATACAAGAAACCTTCCATGTTAGGTCAAGTGGTCAACGAAGACGCTGCACTTTTATGACCCAACTGCTACCTTGATACTAGATTTATCATGTCCTCTGTACTGGATTTTGGCCATGTGCCTTTCAAAAACAAGTGCAATTGTAAAAATTTTAAAAATCAATCCATTAGATTAACCAAAAAAATTAAAACCAGCCGCTGAAGCACCCAACAGCAATCCCATTGTTATTCATGCCTTCATAAGCCGTACCTATGTTACGAAAGACTATTCCTATTTGACTTGGGATTATTCGAGTTTCCTATTTGACTTAGGATTCTAGTTTTATTACTTTCCTGTTTATGGAAGGAGCCTAAATTATGGGTTTCCTATTTATGTATTAATACTAGCCCTATTTAAAGGGCCTGGAAGAACAAAACCTAAGTCAGAATTTCTTTCAAACAGAAGATTGGAACTCTCTCTCTCTCTAACCAGGTCCAAGCTTTCAGTCTCGCTTTGACGAGTCTGAATTGTTAATCAAATAGGTCGTTCAAGGAACCAGAATAAGAAAGAGCTATTGATCTCGACTTTCCTGTTAATTGCCCAGTGACTCAACCGTATTCACATGTTCTCAGCACCCATATCGACAGTTAAAAAAACAATTATCATTCATTGCCTAAATTTATCCATAAGCATGAATTAAATCATGAAGTTATATGCACAGAATGTCCTGAAGAAATAACTGTAATATCAACCACATTATCAATTATGATACCTAAACAATTGCTCAATTATCTAGAACATCAAACTGGTCAACACAAACAAAAAAGAAAAAGAAAGTATTGGTACATTACCTGAGAACTATGTTTCTCAATGTTTTGCAACTCTTCCTGCTTAGGAAGTGGATGTGAAGAAATTGAACTAGCCCCCAGTTCATTGGTCGGTCCAGATTTAGACACATCCATGCCCCTTCCGTTATCCAATTTTAGTTGTTTTGAAGGTCGATTGCTTGATTCTTTAACTATGTTAACATTTAAATATTCATTATTTCTGTGAATCTGAGCTGTGCTGCCAGATAGGACAGATCGATCACCATCACTGCCAACGGCATCTGAAATTCCTGATGATGAAGGCCCAGGCTGTTATACGAAGTACATTAGTTGATATATCAATGAGTATAACGACAGGTACACAAGCATTTGGACCTCACTAATACAACTATTATGTTAGACAAATATTTTTCTTTTACCCTTTTTACCCCTGTCAAACAGAGTGGATATCTCTCCAACGCATGTAACAAGCTTATTGGATAAGAAATTGGAACTAAGTGAGAACCATATAAACAAGAAATATGCAAGAGAGCAACAACTCTTTCACATGTAATGCAACTATTTCATATTTGAAAATATTCTGCATATGCTGACTGCTCTAAGCAAAAAGAATTACCATGATTTTCACAATTACAATTTACTGTATCGTTTACTATTCCAATGTCAAGCAAACCTACTTGGAGTTTATGTGATTGTATCCATCCACTAATTCAGAATGTTGTTTTTGTAACATACCATGATCATCCCATACAAGTTTCAATCATTTCAAATAAATCACTTGAAGACATATAAATATAAGTCCTATATTTCTGCAATACTCCCACTCATCCTGTTGTTTGGCAATAATTCAAACAAAACGTTCATTAAAACATGTGGACCTGCAGAGTATGTGTGTGGTGGCAACGGGGAACCCAATGATTAGTTTAGTTCTACTCACGCACTCAAGTTTCAGTACCTGGGATGCAGCATCTGATGAAGGGCGAGGTAAAACAGATGATTCCAGTGCTGCATTTGGTGGAATCATCTGGAAGGCACGCCCAATATTTGCAGTTCCACCCTGTTGGCCTTTTTGTTGCAGCAGTGAAGGTAGCAGTATAGACTGTGCATTGGCAGGCTGAATTTGTGGTCTAATAGAGCCATGTACTGAGGGAATTAGTGGAACTCCAGATTGACCAGGTAAAATGGCTTGTCGAGGAACATGGCTATTAGGATGTTGTGGAGTCTGACTTCGTGTCTGAATTTGTTGTGGAGGTACAGAAAATTGGTTTTGTACCAAAGAATTCTGAGACATGGAAGAAAAATGGCCTTCTTGCATTTTAGGCACCAGCCCAGAGTGAGTTCTCTGTGCAAGTGGGGGTAACCCAGGAAGACTTTGGATTGCTGGCTGCTGACCCTGCTGAATATGTTGTAAGGGACGGACTGCAGGTTGACCTGAGGGCTGCCTAAGATTTGGCATCTGCAACTGCAATATTCAGTACTTAAATAAGACATAATTCCTATACTAAGTCAAAACCAAGTCATAATAGGAAATACTGAACAAACCACTTGCGGGGTCACCATTCCTAGCATTATTTGTGCCTGTCAAAAAGAAAATGTTACAGAAACACCTGTCAAACCAACTACTACACAAATGCTAACATGTCACTGTCGAATTGCCAAAGCAATTCTGCAAAGTCATAGCCACAATATGTTGCTGATAACAATTTACACAAATAAACTCAAGAAGCTATTCATGTAGTAAAGAAAATGAGGATTCTGCCCCAAGGTCAACATTTAATCCACAAAAGTACGCCTAAAATTAGAAGCAAACTGCAGTTTTCTATCATGAATAAACTTAGCATGAGATGTCCATCTAAAGAACACAAGAAAAATAAAAAAATGTCAGAACAAATGGTTTAACATGTTTTAGAGAAACTACACTCCATGGACCACAGTTTAAAAAAAAAAATCTGTACAATACTAGGACCTAAATGTTTATAGGAACAACCAGCAACAAAAAGTACCTGAAAAAGAGCTTTTGACAACTGTGGTTTTGAAAGCAATAGCTGATGAGCTTGATCCCTGTTTTGCGTGGCCAGGACCTAAGAAGAGCGGATACAGAAAGTAATGTACCAGTATCTGCAATCCAGGAAAACAGAACTAATATGAGGTTGTTTTAAGTGCATACCTTCAACTCAGACAAGCTATCATTCAATTGACTCCTGGACATTTTGGCCAAATGAAGAGTTAGAGGATCACTAGCTAATGCTGCTTGATTATGTAAACTATTTATATTTGGTTGCGTGCCAGTCTGAACACCACCTAGAGCTCCTGCCATGACAGTTGCTGCAGTTATAGCTATATGTAAGCCAATTGGCTGATGCTGAGCAGATTCCCCAAGGATAGCCGGACCCCCAATTTGTTTCTGCAGGTCGGCAAGTCCAGGTCCACCACGACCCTGCAAGTAAGCAAAATTCATATGGCCAAGTGTTTTAACCTCAAAAAATGGAACTAATTTTTTTAACAAAAAGAAAAAAATTTAAACCACCAAACAAACAAACAAACTTAAAGCCAGAGACTGATCCAGGGATGCAGTGAAAAGGAAAGGGCAGATCAAGTATTGACAAAATTATGCATGATCCATGTCACCAGGGGTGACATGACATTTTCAACAGTTCCACATTAGAAGTGTCTTTCAACCATCATTTCCCCTGCTCTTCATAAATTAAGCCAAAAGTCTACTACCACCGGAAAGCATACCAAGAGAGTGGTTGATGTCATTCTGAGTATGTATTAATGTATTAGAGGCTACAGGTGAATAGTCCTGAACGACCACCATCATGACACAAGTAGTGATTGTGGAAGGAACTTCATCATCAATAACATATTCAGTTATCAGTAGATTTCCAGAACATCTTTGTATCATCAATCATAATTGCAGTGTCAGCAATGAAAATATAATCATTAGAAACCATGAAAGACCATATGATAAGAATAGTATAGCCCTGACATGAACACCGAGATTGATACAATGACTGAACCACACTTAATCTTGAAGCACAAATCTACTAATCAGTTTCTGTTATATATACACTAAAAATTTGCATCATCAAAGACAAGTGTCAGTTTGTGCACATTGCTTGCTTTATGTGTATTCATCCACCTGCACCAAAGGGATAGCTACTAAACATAATCACAATAAATTTTTTAATTGCCAATTCTTTTCTGTTATATATCAGTTAAGATGAAGTTTAGCCCATACAAAAGTCATGTACCTATCATAACATATCTACGTAATCTTCCACAGGAAACTACTTCTACCTCCTCTCCGTAACCTCCACCATCAGGTTGCATGCATTTATTTTCCTAAATGATTTCTTGATTATACAGGTATCCAAATAAACTTAAAAATTTAAAACTTCTGTCACTCAGCAGACATGCCAAATAAGCCTTTTCTACTTTAAATAATGGCTTTTAACTTTACACTAAGTAAACAATTTATACAGGTAAGCCTCTTGATCTGTGTCACAAGATGACATTTAAATTTTAGATGTGAATATAAATATCAATCAGCTACAATCAAAAGCAGTGACTAACAGTAACAGATGTCTGTTGCCGTATCACGTTTGGTGACCATAACACAAGCATCAATATGCAGTTCAGTGATCACTGAAGTTCCACTTCTAGAACAAGTCTTAAAAAACAAGATGCTAAGATCAAGAAATTATTACAAGCAATGATGCAAGTAAATGAAGTATTGTCAAAAGAATAAAGAACTAAACCTGTTCTCGATTTCTTTCAGAATTTTTGTCATTTTCAGCAAAATCAACTCGTAACTGCCTGCCATTGATTTCATAACCCTGGAGATTACGGCGAGCACTTAATGCTGTTTCTTCATCCTTATATTCACAGAACCCATACCCTTTTGGTTTTCCTGTCTCTCTATCAATAACTAATCTGAAACAGAAGGAAACTTTAACAGTTTAGACAAAGACTATAGCCATTGAGGGGGGAAGAGAGAAACTAAATATACATGATATAAAAGTTTACACAATGATCAACCAACATTCCATTGCACAAATAGTGAACCATAAAAGTTGTTGGATTATTATTTGCATGTCAGAGTATCAATCGTACTCTTTTTCTGAGCAGATAGGCCTTGAAAGAAAGAAAGGAAAAAAAACAATATTCATTTTCTCTCTTTTCCATTATGCAGCTTGCACTTCTCAATCCTACAATAGACAGTCTCCTCTGAAAGAGTATTTCATCTTTTCTAAGCAACATTTACTAATTTAACAAATTAATTTTGTTAAACATGGTCTGAACCTACCAGTATATGTATCAATAAGAAAATATCAAACTCCATACTTGTTTTCCAATATTTGAATCACATAATCTTGAATTTTGGAAAGCCAGATGATGGGCAACTTCAAGATACCAGCAGGACAGGTCAAATAAACATTCTCATCTCTGGTAAGATAACCTGACACGCTGGGTACAGCCTCAGTGACCCATGCATGTTCGGATCATCAGCTCCATGGTTAAAAGGATTTTCATTTTTCAATATTGTATAACTAGCAATTCTTCTAATTCAAAGTACCACCGTATTTTAGCCAACCTCTCCCAGAAATTGCTCAAGGCTCATAATAAGCATGCTTCATACAACATAGGCATAGTCCCTCAATGCCATTCAAACTTAGTTACGATTGACACAAAGATATCTTAGTCATATAGGATACTTCTTTTAATATAACTTGGCAAAAGTAATTTGTTAAGCATGCTGATTTCTGTTCCGTGTTATTACCCACCAACCCAATTAAAATCCGTGAATGAATAAATCCATCAGAGAGATCCTTGAAAGATTTTCATTATTATACCATCATATCCATTTGAAACTACAGCTTGATTTCAAATAAAAAAGAAAGCTAATTTTAGGTTGCCCAACAATTGCAATCTAAAAAGTAAACGAACTTTATGAGTATATATCGGTATGAAGTACAAAAAAAAAAAAGAGACCAAAAGTCTCCAGTGTTCTTTTTTTAAAAAAAAAACTTGAATTTCATATTCCACAACTAAATCTCAGGCAAAGTTAGAAACAATGGCCATATTATCATTGTTACTAGGTCGATTTTTGACAAAAAAAAAATTGAAATTGAATCACTAACCTGAAAGACACAACAGGACCGACCTCTCTGCAAATATCAATAAGCTGTTCCTCAGTAGCATCATAAGGTATGTTACCAACTGCAATTACAACATCAAAATCTATCAATAAATCATCTCAATATTCAATTACCAGTAAATTAATAATAAATTAATTGTCTAAGTGCGTAAAGAGAAAGAGAATTATAAGAACAAAAACAAGTACCAAAAACGCAGCGTTGCTGAGAAGATGAAGCCATAATTGCAAACTAACTAGTAAGGGAATAGAAAGAATAAGAAGAAGAAGAAGGTGAAGCACCGCTTCATCTTCTTCCTTCTTGTTCTTCTCAGGATACGAAAACGCAGCGTTCAATAAGTTATTGTATGGATAATCGCCTTCCTCCTCCTCCTCCTCCTCCTATCTATAAATATAAACACTAATGAAATATTAGATTTTCCAAAAAAGGGAATTTTATAATTTTGGATTTTCTGTTGTTGTCTGTGCAGTGTAAACGCAAAAGCAGCAGCAGAGGAAGAAGAAAGGGTTTGTTTTCAGTTTAGTTGAATTATTTATTACAGTTGCATATATTAGGGATAGAAGTACCAAGAGATTGACCGTAAATGAATCCAGTATCTTTCCTATGAATAATTGGTGTCTTCTTTGTTATGCAATTTTAATTTGTTTATTAATATTATAATAATATTCATTAAATTGTTAAAATTTAGATATGATTAGATATCGTATAATCAATAGAAATTTCAACAAATCGAATATCAATTTATTAACATTTAATAAAATTAAATTAGATTTGATTAACAGTTTGATATATTTTATTAATCAATATATTATTATGATATTTTTAAACAATATAATGGTATTTTAAACAATATAATGTTAAATTTAAAATAATATAATGGCATTTTAAAATTTGATTAATGATATTATAGTATACTTTTATTAACTATAATTTCGTCATATTTATAATATTAACTAAATAACTTATCATAATTATAATTTATTTTCATATAAATAAAAAAATTTTATTTTATGATATTTATTATTTTAATGAATAATATATTTATAATTATTTAATTTTAATAATTTTTATTTCAGTCAGAAACATAATATTGAAAGGTAACTTAAACAACTTTAGTATTATTTGTATTCTAATTTATAATAACCTAGATGCAAATTAAAATTTTATTTAACTTTTCTATAGACTCCACGTATAATTATTTAATTATATTTTATCATACATTATATTAATATATGTATTATAGTTATATTATCATTGATTAGTTAATTTTTTTCATATAAAATTTAAAAATAATTTAAATAAATAGTCTTTCATGAATAAAATACATTTAAGGATATAGAATGTACAAAACTATAAAGAAATTTAAATATAAAATTATTTTTTATTCATAAAAATAATAAAAATAAAATATAATTTATTTTCATCGATTACTATTTTACCATTATAAAAAAATTTTGGTTGTATTTTATTTTTTGATAAAAATACAATTAAAAATATATATATAATATATTTAACATAATTTTAATCACTTACTTTTATTTAAATATTTTGTACAATGATATAATTATTTAATTATAATATAATAATTAATATTATATATATTTATTTTACATCTATCATGTTTAATTAACTAAGTTATAATATAATTACTATATAATAATAGCATTGGCATTAATAGCATTACATTCCTTATTAAATTTTTATATTTATTCTCATATATTAATTGTAATATTGCAAATAAGTTATTTAATTATAATAACTAAAATATAGATACATCATTAATAATTAATTTAGAATATAATTTATATTTATTGATGATAATTTAAATATATTAAAATTAGTGTATAGAATTTTCATGTGTTATTTTAAAAAAAATAATGAATTATTAATACATTTAGATTAATAATTTTTAATTATTCATAATACAATTAATATTGGTAATTATTTTTTATTTTTAATTATTCATTACATTTTAAATTCATAACAATATAAATAACAATATAAATAAAGTGCTAAATGGATTTATGTAACCTATTAATAATGTGATTTTGATACATATTTTATACTAAATTTAATTTAATTACATGTAATATGAATACATAAAATCAATAATTATTGTTTGAAAAATTTGCTTAAAATGATTTATAACCATAATACTATGGACCCACTTGAAGAAAAGAATAATCTGTTTGAATGATTCATTCAAAGAATAAATGAATCTATGATGAAGTTGTAATAAAGTCATCATCCAATAAAACTAGGAATTATGATAAAATTGATCCTTAGCAGAATACTAAATCTGACCCTACATAGTGTTAAACCTAACCCTTCAAGAGTTGGGTTCAAGAGATAGAATCTATTGTGTCTAAATCATATAATTATTGTTTATTTAATTAATTATCATACTTTTTATGCAAATCTATGAACATATATATCCACATATTACACTTTACAAATATGAGAATAAGATGCATGAGAAGTGGGGGATAAAAAAATCATAAATAATATACTTATTATATACATTTATTTGGGAGAGTTATAACACTAAAGATCATTTTTGAATAATAAAAGAAATTAAAGAATTAATCATCTCAATAAAAAAAAATTAAATAAAAATTGAGTGCTAATAATTTAATGCAATTTAAATAAAAATGAGCATATTTTATTTAAATTGCATTAAATAAAATGTGTTAAAATATTATTTTTATTCAAAAATATTGAAAGTCCTACGGAAGTTTAGCAACACGACACTGTTTATAGTGGTTCAGCACAACTTTTTGCTTACGTTCACTTCTCTTAAGTTTTAACTTAGAGTTCCACTAAAACCAATCGACAGATACAACAATGGATTCCTAAACTAGAATCCAAACCCTAGTGTTTTGCAGGCTCACATGCAAACCTTTACAATCAATATCAATACTTATAATAATTAACTCTCAATTACAAAGTTAATGCCCCAACTTAATCACACGTCAACCCAAGATTACAACAACAAATGCTTAGGTTGTGAAAGATAAAGTACAATGAGAGTTTAAATCACAAATGTAATTAAGATTTAGTTTGCATCCAAGAAACTTACTTGAACAGGCTAACTGAACAATGTAGAATCCCACAAAGGAAGAATAGAGACGTTAGAGATGCAAAAATGTGATCTATCTTATAAATAAATCCATTAGAAACCTTTTAAAATCTTTTTGCAGATGCGCGTACGGCTGTACTACATCTCGTACACCCGTATCGCTGCTTAAAACATAATTCAAATTTTGGTTGAATGGTTGGTACGCCTGTACCACAGACTGGGTACTCCCGTACCAAGCTCTCGACAAGTTTCACAAACAAAACACACAATTCACAAATTTCACCGAAAGCTAGGTACACCCATACCATTGCTTCGGTAACATTTCGAACAAAACACATAATGTGGTACGCCCATACCAAACTCAACAAGTCAAAACAAACTTGGTACGGTCAACCATGTGTCTGTACCACATAGAATACAATACTAGTACACTTGTACGAGAACCCGTACATCCATATCATATGCAAAATCAACATTTAAAATTCTAATTAACTTAAATTAATTAAACTAAACACAAGTATCAAAATCATAGGTTTAACAATCTTCTCTTTTTGATGTTGGCAATCAATTTAAGTTCAATTTGCAAAAATATGATCAAATGATTTTAATTTGAAATTTTCAATTTTATATTGAGATTCTCCATTTAAAAATAAGATTTTCCCCTTTAATTTATAATTCATGCCAAATTACCAATCAATTAAACAATTCACAAAGGGAATGAAATGGAAAATATCACATATCATATATATGCATAAAATAAATACAATGAAAATAAATACAATGAACAACGATTAAAAAATCAAAGTCTAAGTCAACTAAACAAAAGTTAACTAACTAAGAACCTAAAATCTAAAGTCATCTCTTCCTTTGACAACATCAAAACTAATCACTAAGAACTAGGAGGAGGAATAAATGGATCTAACAATGTATTAATGCACTGTAAGGTAGCAGAGGTAGTCACCTAAAAATCCTGGAACTCAGTAATATGTTGATCCAGAAGCTGGTCAATAGAGTCAAAACAATGCTCAAAACCATCAAGACGAGTGTTAAACACCGCAAACTACTATCTGATCAAATCAATAATAGAGGAAGAAGCAGCAGTAGGAGTAGCAGCATGATCAACAGTAGTAGTGGAAGGAGTAATAGGATCAGGAGCAGCAGCAGAGGAAGATCCACCCTCAGACTGTCTCTATCATTTGCAGCTCAGGGTTACCTAACATATGGTATCAGCACGAGGGGAATCTATGGGAACAAGAAGCTCTGTAGGTATGTCCTATGGGATAGGCACCTACATGTGCCTGTAAACCTCAATAACTCTGCACTCATACATAGCCATAGTGTCACTGAGAAGACCCAATGCTAGATGGTGCTCAAATTGCCTCTTGATGTACTCAGAATGAATGGCATACTTGTGATCGCTATCATGTTCACTGAGCATTGAGTGCTCAATGAATGATATATTCATATTAGGACCCTTAGGTCCGGGGATAGGAAGAGAAGTAGTAGGAAAGGCTCTTAAGTGATGGTAGATGTTATGCATGTTGACCTCATGAAATGAGGTCTAAACCCAGCGTCTAGACTGAATAGGAGTGCCTATGACCATGGAGTGAAGAAAAATGAGGTCAGGGCCAGTGACTGTGTCATTCGACTCTGATTGCCCAAATATAAGGTAGGTGATTAGTCGATGACAGTAATAAAGAGTAGGGGACTTAAGATAAGAGGCTTTCAACCTCAAAGGATGGAAAGGAGTATCGAGTGCGATCTCCTTCCAGAAAGCATTGCGATCAAAGATCGTGGATTTGACATTAAAAATTCCCTCAGTAGAAAAGTCAAAGATAGAATTAAACTTAGAAGGAGTGAGTTTATAGGATTTACAAAAGAGGCGAAAGGAGCAATCATATGACACGTAGAGTCTAAATATCTGTAAGAACTCAAGTGCAACAGACGAAATAAAGTGATTATCTAGAAAGCAAAAATTGTACTAGCTAATGTTAGCTAGAAAATATCTAATATCAGTCTCGAGCCTAACTCGATGAAGAGTAAAAATACAAGCAAAATGAGAGTGAGAGAAAGTCTTCTCACTCAGAATAGACTGTCTGACAATAAGAATAGGAGTATTAGCTTGAGGGTTGGAACTTGGAGGAACAGTGCGTTTGACTCTACCTCATTCCTGAGAACAAAAATTTTACCTACAACAAAACTTAATGAAATTTAAAACACAGCTCAATAACACAATCCTAAGTAATTTACTTTAAAGAACCTAGTCTAAAAAATGACTAAAAATAGCTGAAAATCATAAATTAAAACTAAATGAAAAACTCAATAAAACAATGAGAAATAAAACCAAAAACTTGAGATTTTCGAGTGAATGGATCAAAAATCAAGAGTTGAGGAGTGGGGAATGTGATTTTGAGTGATTTGGGACAAGTTTAGAGCATTTTAGTTGAGATTTGAATGAAAAATTGAGAGAAAATATAAGAATCAGGTGCAGCACCCAGCAAGAAAAGTAGGTTAAAATAGGGTTTCTAAGTCACGTAAGGGCGTACCAGATAGGCGTACAACCGTACCAGCTCAAAAAGCTTGAAAATTTTGAAAGAAATGTATCATAGACGGGTGTACCAAATTTACATATAGCCATACAAAAGCTTTGGTAGAAATTTGTATTTTAAAAGAATCAGTGGTATGGGTGTACAAACTTAGACGTACGACTATACCATTGTATTGGGATAAATTGGAATTTTTGAGAAATAAGTCATACGGGCGTACAAACAAGGGTGTACAATAGTACGAAGCATTCAACAAATTTTTAACATTAAGGATTGAATGCCGTATAGGCGTATCAATTCTTATACAGTCATACAACCATTGATAATTTTTAACAGATTTTTGAGATTATTCCTAGAGTTTCCTAAAGTCCACCATACATTCCTACTTCAAAAATGATCCATCTATCATACCTAGTTCATTTTTAATAAAAATGTTCTTTACTTAGGGGTTTCGTAAAAATATCCTCAAGTTGGTGAGTTGTATCAACATATTCTAATATAACATTCTTTTTTTGCACATTATCATGCAAGAAATGATGCTTAATGTCTATATGCTTACTCTTAAATGTTGTATGTGATTTTTAGATAGGTATATTGCACTAATGTTATCACACCTAATAGAAGTATATAACACATATAAATTGTAATCTCTTAATTGTTATTGAATCCATAACACTTGATCATAACAACAACCAGCAGATATGTATTTAGCCTCAGCTGTTGACAATGAAACACAATTTTGCTTCTTTCTAAACCAAGAAACCAAATAATTTCCTAAGAAATGACAAGTTCCTAAAGTACTTTTCCTATCTAATACATTTCTAGCAAAGTCAGTATCAGAAAGACAATCAAGTCAAAAGAATTACCCTTTGGGTACCATAAGCTATAGTGTAAAGTACCAATTAAATATTTAAAACTCCGTTTAACGGCACTCAATTGAGATACCCTAGAAGATGCTTGAAATCTAGCACACACATATATGGCAAACATAATATTAGGCCTATAAGCAGTTAGATAGAGCAAGCTACCTATCATACCTCTATACTTCTTTTGATCTACTTGTTTACCATTTTCATCTAATGAAAACTTGGTTGTAGTGCTTATAAGAGTCTTGCTTGCTTTAACATCTTCCAATCCAAATTTCTTTAACATCTCTTGAGTGTACTTAAATTGATTGATGAAGATTCCATCTTCATATTGTTTGACTTAAAGTCCTAAGAAGTACTTCAATTCTCCCATCATGCTCATCTCAAATTCTCCCTACATACACTTAGAGAATTCCTTGCATAACTCTTCATTAGTAGCACTAAATATAATATCATCAATATAAATTTGCATAAGCAAAATTTCATGTTTATAATTGTTAATGAAGAGTGTGGTGTTTGCTTTGCCTTTTTCAAAACCATGATTAATCAAAAAATTACTTAATCTATCGTACCAAGCTCTAAAAGCTTGTTTAAGACCATACAAAGCTTTAGTAAGTTTAAAAACATGGTTTGGAAAGTTGAAATTCTCAAAACTTGGGGTTGTGCAATATACACTTGTTCTTCAATAAAACCATTAAGAAAAGCACTTTTAACATCCATTTAAAATAATTTAAAGTTCATATGTGATGCATATGCTAATAACATCCTAATATCTTCTAATCTAGCTACCAGTGTAAAAGTTTCATCATAGCCTATTCGCTCTTCTTGACTACACCATTGTACCACTAGGCTAGCCTTATTCCTAGTTATGGCACCATCCTCATCTAACGTATTCCTAAACACCCATCTAGTTCCTATGACTGATGCATTCTTAGGTTTAGGTACTAAGGTCCATACCTCATTCTATCAAATTAATTAAGCTCTTCTTGCATAACAATCATCCAATTTTCATCATTTAAGGCTTCATTTATATTCTTAGGCTCTATTTGAGAAATGAATGTAAGATTATTATGAATGTCTTTGAAATAAGAACGCATGGTTACCCTTTTTGATGTTTCACCTTGTGAGCTTCTGTTCCGTTTCCGGCTTTTCAGGTTTTACCTTTTGAGAAAAAGCAGAGTGTGGAGTCGCCACCTAGTTTATTTCTATTAATCCAATTGAATTAATTTTGAAAAACTAGGAAATAAAACTTAGGTTTTCCAGAGTTGAAAACGACCTTCGTTTCTTCAGAGTATGGGTTCGGGATTTTCAAATCTATTTGTATTCCATCTTAATATGCTCTTGTTTAAGTTTAACGAAAGCTCCTAGCATACACTTAAGGTTCAAGTTACATTAGAATATTTTTCATGGCATAGGGCATACAAAGGAACATACACATGTTATGAAAGCATAAATAAGGCAGTAAATAAAAGCATAAAGGAAAGCATAAAAACGGAAAATAAATGTGGGCAAAACAACCCACCCGAATAAAGAAGAAAGGAAGCAAAAGACTTGGGTATTTAAATACAACCCAACCAAAACCAAAGTAATTAAGCATAAACCCTAAATTGTG
>CANYBF010009456.1:0-41676 GCA_948192965.1 Dalechampia spathulata | reverse complement strand
TTGATACTCAAATTGACCAAATTGGTAAGATGGAAAGAGCTGACATGATTCTTTACGATAGAGACAAATAATGACCGGCACATGAATTATTATTGAACTAATGTTGGAGAAATTCTCCCATGACACCCAAGATTTTCTCCTCATAATGATTTGTTAGCTTCGATTGGGTCAAATGGTGGCAAAAGAAGACCGACCCTTCTCCCCGTTTATTTATTTATTTTTCTTCCTATATCGATTAATTATTTCTTCAATTGTTTTTTATTTTTTGAATAATAAATATCAGACTTACTTTTTTTAAAATTCAATATAATTTTTTTTATGCTTCTGTTTTAGTCTCATTTGTTGAATTGGATTAGAGTTACCATTTATTTTAATTAATTTTCATTACAATTTATTTAAAATAAACAATATTAATAAATGACAAACATCTTTAGTCAAGCTTGTTCAACGACGAGTGCCAAGGGGATGCAGTGGCCTAAAGTTTTAGGGAAATTGTCAATTTCCCAAAGCATCATTACAAATTTTCCCAAGATGTCAATCTCCCTAGATTGTAATGGCCTAAAATATCATTGTAATGGGAAGCAGTGGGGGCACTCATCGTTGAAAAATTGACAATGATAAGAGGGTATCTTTATAAAGTGTTAAGAGGTTGTCTTTATAAAGTGTTTAAGAGGTGGCCTTGATAAACCCTTTTGTCTCACTTTCCTCCTTCCTTTCCCCTTTCGCAACATCATTTATCTTTATAAATTCTTCTTGCTGTAAAACATCATTTATTTTTTTATTTAAAAACAAAAATAGTAGTAAAACTACATACATTTCATTCATTCGTTTCTTTTCGACTTCCACATATGAGATATCCACTGCATACATGGCGCCAGAGGCGGAGCCAGTATCGGGGCTAGGGGTGCTGAAGCGCAGGCTTCCAATGAATGAGTGGGGGTTGGGGGGCTTCTACAATGCTTTATTTGGCCAGGGGAGTGGCTGTGATTGTTTTTATAAATAGATAAAATCGGGAAAGAGCAAGAAAAAGAGATGGATGAAGATTGGGAAAGAGGAAGAGGAAGAGTACTTTTCAACCTTTTGAACTCTTAGGCGAATCCATTAGACATCCCAGATCAACATATTTTAGTCCAATTCTCATAAAATAGCCTCATTTCTTTTCTCTTAAGAATAATATACACTAATTTCCTATTTCCTTTTTCAAATCCATGTTGCAGTAACATGTTACCGGTTCAAACTCTCCGTTCCAGTGAACATAATTTAGCTGTCTGTTAATTATTTTCTTTTAGAACATTTCATATTAAAAATACATTTATTTAACTTTTAGCCGCTATGAATTCCTGGCTTCGTTGCTGATAATTAATTATTTGACATATGACTAGAAAACTTTAATTATTCAATTTGATTGTCTTTCATAGAATGTCTCTGCTTATATGATTTTAAATTCTTTGAAGTCTAATTTTTTACTCAATATGGATCCTTTTTAGTATAATCTTTATGGTTGTAATCATCTAATCCTTTCCAGCCATGTTCTTTGAACCTCTCAACAGCATAAAGATGGATTTTCAAAGATAAAAGTTAATGATGGAATTTCAAACATTATAAAGATGAGTCTACTTTACTTTTAATTCTTACAAAAATTTACATCACTATGTAATATGTTACTTTATCTTGAGCATTGATTATAAATTTATATTATCTTTATGTATTTTTTTTAATTATAGATATATAATTTTTTTAGCTAGTAGTATAATTTTTTATTTTATTATTCCAAAAACAAAAAAAAAAGAAAAATTAAATTTATTTTCTTTCTAGTTTTTTCTCCAAAGAATTTGAAGCATAGCAATCTTCCAAGCTTTGTGAGGCAACTCAATCCTCATGCTTTCCAAAGAATACCCTCATTGAGTATACTTGCATCGGCCATAATCTATTTCGACCGGGAGAATAATGATGAATTTTTATTTTTTTGAATAATTAAATAAAAAAGAAAAGAAACTTAACTTTCTTTTTTTTTTTTTTTAAATAATGAAATGAAAATTTTCATTACTAGCTAGAGAAGATACATCTATAACTAGAAAAGAAAAAAAGTATACACAAAAATAACATAAACTTACAATTAATACTTGAGATAAAGCTACATATTACATAGTAATGTAAATTTACATAAGAATCATAACTAGAGTAAACTCATCAATAACTTTCATCTTTTTGGATATTGTTGAGATTATACCACTAAGGGTAGAAGGACGTAATTAGAGAGGATTACATCATTATAACCATCAAAGTTGTAATAAAAATGATCCATATTGAACAAAGAAAAATCAAATATGAAAGACTTTAAGTCATATAAGTAGAGATATCTCATGAAATCATTGAATTATACAAAAGGGTCAAATCATAAATCTTTTCTAGACCAATAACAATGGTAATAACTATTCAATGATAAAGGATAAATACATACATCAATTTTCTCTTACAACTTTAATTTTTTGTTCATATGATAAACAATGAGAACCCATAAAATTTCCTTGTTTAAATATAAAAGTACCAAAATCAAACGAAAGAATACAAATATGAAAGAAAGAGTTGTTGTCAATCCCTCGGACAGAGATGGTTTTAGTTTTTTTTTTATCAACGAAAATATCATTTAATTAATGAGGAGATAAATTCTCGGATGACAATTTACAAAGAGTAGGGACGTAGAGAATATCTACCCTAAAGCCAATGAAGCGCTGCTGTTCTTACAGACCCAATGCACCACTCTATTTACATCTCTATATACAATTAAACAAATACAGAGATGGCTTTAGTTATATGTCATAATTAATACGTAAACAAAAAATCTATTAAATATTTCCCATATAATAATTTATCATTTCATCTCTCTATATATATTTCAAAAATATTAAATTATTTTTGAGTTAAACAATGTCCAATATATAATATGATAGTTTTACTACTATTTTTATTATTAAATAAAATAATAAATAATGTTTTATAGTATGAAGAATTTTAATAATGTGTATTTTACATTAATAATTTTAATTGTTTGAAATATCATTAATAATAATAATAAATACGTGCCCCCACTCATGATTTCCGATTTGATGTTAGCTTTTGTTACCGATTTGGCCAATTTTTACTTTTCAAAAGTAACGAATCGTGTTAAATAAATTGATGTGATGATCAATTTATTTATCTCTATCGTAAAGATCAAATGATGATTTTTCATACATGTCCATATTCAAATGATGATAATGGAAAATCAAATGGATTTTCCATACATCATTGCACCTTAACACTTTAACTTTAATTCTCAACACAATCTTTAAAAAGTGTCTAACACTTTATTTAAAGTGTTAGCAATATTAATCCACATGCACTGTCACTGTCACTATTTAATTCTAGGAGTATAACTTTGTCACGTTGCATGTCAATGTCACATTGAGGTAATGTATACATTAATGGTTGCCTTAACCTCGTTAACTTGCACATTTGACAAATCAATATTTAACAAAAAAAGAAAATGGTATGCTCCTAGAATTATTCTCTGGTGATCGTTACCGAGGACGGTTTTCTGGTTTTGGTCGTGGTTCTTCTCAGTCTTCTTCTTCCGGGTGGCAACTGCAGGCTGGTGTCCTTGGTATCAGATTATCAATAATAATAGAGTTCTTTTCTATTCCTTAAATTCTGAGCAACAGGAATGGTATTCTCCGAATAATCTTGAATTGCTTAATATCACGTGTAAATTTATGAACTTGACAGGCATTCTAATACCATCTGAAGTGTAACGTGCATATACATACATACAATATAATATTCACTTTCTAAACCAAGGAGCTTGGCAGAATGTTCAATGGTTTTGCTGGGTTTCTGAAATTTTGTATGACAATATCTTCTTGTTCGGAAGTAGCTGAATTAGTTTTCCAGAATCCATAATACATGTTTTCTTAAGCAGCTGCTTATATGCATACATGCCATCAACCTGATATCTTTTACGAGTTGCAGATTTTGAAGAATTCTTGCTGTTGATGCGGCGCTTGTTTAAGTTGGCTGAGACGAGGTTGTGCTTGAAGGAGAGAGGAGTTGAGACGAGGTTGTGCTTGAAGGAGAGAGGAGCTGAGACGAGGTTGTGCTTGACGGAGAGAGGAGCTGAGACGAGGTTGTGCTTGAAGGAGATAGGAGCTGAGCTGAGGTTGTGCTCGACGGAGAGAGGAGCTGAGAAGAGGTTGTGCTTGAAGGAGATAGGAGCTGAGCCGAGGTTGTGCTCGACGGAGAGTGGTGCTGAGACGAGGTTGTGCTTGAAGGAGAGACGAGATGAGACGAGGTTGTGGTTGAAGGAGGGTGGAGGTTTGTGGTTGAATGAGAGAGGAGGCGTGTGGGAGGCTGGGGAAAGAGAAGGGGAGAAAGAGAGTGGGAAAGAAAAGGGGAGAAAGTGGGGGAAGGAGACGCGTTACAACCCATAACCAAAGCCCCAAAGCTCTCCTCCCAAGAATTCAAGGATGATGATATTAAAAATTATATATTCATAAAATATAATTAATATATTTTAAATATTTAATAAAAATTAGTACATTTTAAATATTTAGTAAAAATTAATATGTTTTATTATATTATTAACAAGGGTTAGTATTCTTCTATCTAAAAAGCACTTTGCCAAATTAAATCCCTTCGACAGACAAGTGGTTGTAGTTATATGTTTATATACATACAAAAACTCCAGTAATATTTCCAACATATAAAAATTTATCATATATATATCAAAAATATAAAATTATTTTTAATTTTTATTTAATAATCTAAATTTTTAATTAAATAATTTTTAATATGATATAATAGCTTTTATGATCAAAAAATATATAATTTAGTTTATAAAATTTCATTTATTAAATAATATTTCTACCTATGATATAAGTGAATTCATATATATATATATATATATATATATACATATTTATATTACAAATCTAATAAATATTCATACATATATAAATACATTAAAGAAATATACAATTATTTTTAAACTCTATCAAATAAATTTTTTTGAGTTAAACAATTTCATATATATATATATAAACAGTTTTACTACTATTTCTATTTTAGTAAAATAATATTAAAAACTTAGTAGTTTTATAAATAATCTTAACTTGTATTTACCAGGAAAAAGAAAAGATATCAAGAATATAATAAAATATATTAAATTTTATTAAATATCAAATATATATTAATTAATTCTTATATATTAATATTAATATTTTTTCTTTTATTTTTGTAATTTTCTATTTATACAAGGAATTTTTATGAATTTTTTCTTTCAGAGTTTTTTTTGATATTTAGATATTATTTTCATTAATTATCTAACCAATCATAAATAATCAATCATAAATAATTGATTATGAAAATAAATAAATTGAAAATTTCCTTAAATGATGAAGAATAATAAAAAATTTAATTCATTTCTCTTATATAATACTCTTATAATATATGAGTAAAGATTAAACAATTGAGTATTCAACTTTCTTATCGATTTTGTTAAACGAGCCAAGATTTTAATATATACATAGAGAAAATCATATGTAATGATAAATTGAGTATTCAACTTTCTTATCTATTTTCGTTAAGCGAACTGAAATTTTAATATATACATATAGAAAATCATGTGCAATGTTAAATGATAAACATACTGTATCAAAATCATGGAAAAGAAAATGATAATAATAAATATAACGAAAACAACAAAAATGAATTTATTAATTATAAAACTTATTTTACTTTTGAAAAAATTTAACACCAATTGAATGATTAAATAACTCTTGTTTTGTGTTAAATCAATAGCAAGAAATTCGTCAGAATCTGCAACTACTAAAAAATATCGGGCTGATGACATATATATGCATATAAGCAGCTGTGTAAGTAAAACATGTATTATGGATTCTAGAAAACTAAGCCAGCAAATCCATTTCACATTCTGCCAAGCTCCATGGTTTTGAAAGTGAGTATTACATTATACGTATATGTATACATATTACCCTTCAGATGGTACTAGAATGCCTATTTAACTTCATAAATTTACCCATCTTATTACGATCAATTCAAGATTATCCATGAATGCTTGTATTACTTGAATGCACTATAAAATTAAAATATGTATCTCTTAATATAAATTGATATTAATCATACAATAGCTTATAAATAAGTTTCATATAAAATTTAGGATAAATTAATTGATGTTTAATTTGACCTACTAGTTAATTTAGTTCAGTAGAGTTTAACAATTGATTATTAATTTTAACTATTGATTTAAAATTAAAATATTTGATACTAATAATTTTAAGTCAATGGTCGAATAAAATATTTAAAATAAATAAAAAAAATTAATTTCAATCTCCAAAAACTAAAAAAATTAATTTTTTATAAATCATTATTTAAATCAATATTGCCAAACAAAATGTTAATGGAAGTACAAATGGTTATGACAAAGATAAATAATAACCCACACATTCATCGGTTACGGCGCGTCCCACGTGTGTGTCCCACCTACCGACCTTTGTCTCCTACTCAGCAGGACAATACAAACTCTATGCATAAAATAGATTCTCGGAATCGGAAGGATAAAGGTTAAAAGAGGATCTGAGAGCAGCTTTATGTCTTAATCAAGTAATCAGACATTTTCAATATTTTATTTATTAAAGTTTTAATAATTTTAATTCAATTTTATAAATTTAATTTTCAAATTTATTCAATTCAATTTAAATTTTTCATAAAAAATCTGGTTATGATGCTGCCTTTAATCTGGTTTTTTCATTCAACTCCTGATGCTGCCTTTAATCTTCAAGCGTTGGCGGAAACTCTTTCTTTAATATTTTCATTTTTCTTTGTTTTGGTAGTTTTATGTTTATATAATAAATTTTATGAAGTCCCTTTATCATATGAACAAGAAATTAGACTTGCAAGAGTTGATGCATGAATCTGTCCTTGATGATTGAGTAGTCATTACCATTGTTGCTGGTCAAAGAAAAGATTTGTGGTTATAAGATGGTTTTAAAGGTTTTCCCCACCAACTGTTTGATAGAAAATCTCAAGAGAGAGAACGCAATACGGCCAGTGGCATCCCATTTTCTTTCTTCGGCAGGTCATAATTAACCCGATAACCTCGGGGGACTCCACGGGGGAGTAGGCTCTGTGGTGGTCGGGAACCTAGTTTTTTCCAAAGAATTTGAAGCATAGCAATCTCCCAAGTTTTGTGAGGCAACTCAATACTCATGCAGGGGTTGCTATAACCCCCACAAAATATTTCTTCTTTTCTAATTTATAGTATCGATTCCTTTCTTTTTGTTTATTGATGGTTAAGTTATAATTTTGACATTGTTTACGCCATTTGAACATGTAGAGCAATGAAGATGATGTAACTACTAAGAGAGCTCACGGAGTATACTTGGATCCGCCATGATCTTTTTCATAAGAATAACATAAGCTTACAATTAATACTTGCGATGAAGCAACATATTACATGGTAATGTAAATTTTCATAAGAATCACAACTAGAGGAAAGTCAAATGGATTTAAAACCACTGGTGTTGACATGTATGTAGGACCAATGGTGTTACAATTTTCAAATAGATTTAACAATATTAATCCACATGGCACTGTCACCGTCACTGTTTAATTCTAGGAGTATACCTGTCAATGTCACATTGAGGTAATGTATACATTAATGGTTGCCTTAACCTCGTTAACTTGCACATTTGACAAATCAATATTTAACAAAAAAAGAAAAAAAGAAAAAGGTATACTCCTACAATTATTCTCTGGTGATCGTTACCGAGGACGGTTTTCTGGTTTTGGTCGTGGCTCTTCTCAGTCTTCTTCTTCCGGGTGGCAACTGCAGGCTGGTGTCCTTGGCATCAGATTAGCAATAATAATAGAGTTGTTTTCTATTCCTTAAATTCTGAGCAACAAGAATGGTGTTCTCCGAATAAACTTGACAGGCATTCTAATACCATCTGACGGGTAACGTGCATATATATACGTACATACAATATAATATTCACTTTCTAAACCAAGGAGCTTGGCAGAATGTTCAATGGTTTTTCTGGGTTTCTGAAATTTTGTATGACAATATCTTCCTGTTCGGAAGTTGCTGAATTAGTTTTCCATAATCCATAATACATGTTTTCTTAAGCAGCTGCCTATATGCATACATGCCATCAACCTGATATCTTTTACTAGTTGCAGATTTTGAAGAATTCTCGCTGTTGATGCGGCGCTTGTTTAAGTTTGTTTCTCTAATTGTCTCCAAGCCACAACCTGACCCACAAAATGAACTTATTATGCTGCTCCCTCTACCGTGCTTCTTGGGTCTCCTTTACATGGAAGATTACCTGATACCTTTAGCTTTTGATTTGATGCCTTGAATTTCATGATCAACGGGCCCGACATTCCAACTGCTTGTACACAACCCAAATCCCAACTATCTGATAAACCAGCATTACATCATCATATGAAAGATTTCCATAACTCTTGGATAGAACTAGGCACGGAAATATGGCCTTCAAACTCAGGAACATCTTCTCGCAGGATAAAAAGCAGGGACAAGTTTTTCGGCTGGAACTTGCTGAAAATGAACGACAAAACGATAGCGATTATTCTGGCAAGAAAATTACTAGCAAAATAGGAAGCTTCTTTCGGGGTTTTCCACTTAATTTTTTTATTAGGAAATACAAATTCAACGTTCATTTCCATATCTCCTGTAACCGCCGTTAATGGCCTCCACAATAAGCAGCTCCTGCTGGGCTATCGTTTGATTTTATGGGTTGATTTTATCCAATAACATCTCAATGCAATTACAAGGGAATATTTAATGAATTAATATTCCAGGAATGAGTTGTCCACTTGTCATGCAGCACCTTTTCTACTTCAGTAATGAGATGAGATGGTCTTAAGCTCTCCTCTGATGATTCTGATTACATTCAACTTCTCTTCTTTGTTTGACTGGCTAGAAAACACAGATGTTGCTTCCCCAGCTTCATCTACTTTTCAAACTAAGCCACGCAACTATCACCCATTCTCATATTCTCCTCTTCCTCTCAACACCACACAGAACAAGTTAAATTTAGCATCCACCAATTTCAGAAATTTGCCAAGAAACACACATACTAATTTTCCACCAGGGGACCCTCTTCATGCCTTTGCAATGTCAATAGTTATTAATACTCCTGCCATGTCAAGCTTTAATTATTACTGGAATCGACAATTTCATTCATTGTCTCGGGAGAAATACAAAAGTATAAAACATTTAATAGATTCCAATAATAACAAGGAATTCCATTTGGAAATCAGAGATTGCATAAAGAAATAGTACCTCATCATCTATCTCAACATTGGGGATTTGGGAAATGATGGAGCCAGATTCTCTCCTTTCTTTTAAGCACCATCATCTATCTCAACCCATTGAGATGTTATTGTAATTGCATTGAGATGTTATTTTTAAACTTTATCATATAAATTTTTTTTTGAGTTAAACAATTTCATATATATATAATATTATAGTTTTACTACTATTATAATATTTATTTTACATTAATAATTTTAATTGTTTGAAATATAATTAATAACAATAATAATTATTATTAATTATTTCATTACATTTTAAAATTGTTAACAATATGCATACATGCTAATATTTGTAACCTCAACATCAAAACAAATATAATTTTTTAGCAAATTAACCAATTTGTAATTGATATTTTGTTAAACTTTTTTTATTATAATTTCACTGACAATATTTGATATATTTGTGGTAAAAAATAGTTTTGAAGTGCTTTTAATTATAAATAAATATATTTTTTCACAAGTAATCATGGAATAATTATAAATAGATATATCTCCCCTAGAGTTTTTTTTTTTAATTTTACATAGGTTATATAAAGGATGAATTTGATATTTAGATATTATTTTCATCAATGATCTAACCCATCATAAATAATTGATTATAAAAATATATAAATTGAAATTTTCCTTTAAATGATGAGGGAATAATAAAAAAAATTATTCATTTCTCTTATGAAATACTTTTACAGTATATGAGTAAAGATTAATCAATTGAGTATTCAACTTTCTTACCAATTTCATCAAGAGAGCCAGGAGAAAAATCATGTGCAATGAATAATATATGGTATCAAAATCATAGAAGAGATAATAATAATAATAATAATAATAATAATAATAATAATAATAAATATAATGACCACAATAAAAATGAATTTATTAATTATAAAACTAATTTTTACTATTTAATTAACTTTTTAAAAAAATTTAACACCAATTGAATGATTAAATAACTCTTTTTTTTTTGTGTTAAATCAACAGCAAGAAATTCTTCGGAATCTGCAACTACTAAAAAATATCAGGCTGAAGACATATATGGATATAAGCAGCTGCGTAAGTAAAACATATATTATGGATTCTAGAAAACTAAGCCAGCAAATCCTTTACACATTCTGCCAAGCTCCATAGTTTTGAAAGTGAGTATCACGTTATGTATATATATACATATTACCCTTCATATGGTACTAGAATGCCTGTTAATTTCATAAATTTACCCATCTTATCACAAGCAATTCAAGATTATATCATTTAATAAAGTAAATCATGTAATTATTTATATTATAATTATTGATAAGGTGTTTATATCTATTTCATAACGGAGATAAATGTATCAAATCACAATCGAATATCATGAATACCCGTATTACTTAAATGTATTATAAAATTTAAAGTATATTTATCTTTTAATATGAATTGATATTAACATAATCATATAATAGTCAGTTTAGTTTAGTGGACTTTAATGGTTGATTATTAATAGTTAAAGTTTAACTATTTAAATATTGATTTAAAATGAAAATATTCGAAAATAATAATATTTAAGTTAATAGTTGAATAAAATATTTAAAATAAATAAAAAATTTAATTTCAATCTCTAAAAACTAAGAAAATTAATTTTTTATAAATCATTATTTAAACCAATATTGCCAAACAAAATGTTAGCGGAAGTACAAATGGTTATGACAAAGATAAATAATAACCCACACATTCAACGGTTTCGGCGCGTCCCACTTGTTTGTCTCCACCCACCCTACCCCCCCCAAATGAGATGGATCTCCTAATCAGCAGGACACTGCATAAAATAGCATGTCCGAATCCGGAGAATAAAGGTCAAAAGAGAATCTGAGAGCAGCTTTATGTCGTCCAAGCGAATAAAAAAGGGTTTGCATTTCCCCAAACAAAAGAACGATCCTCTTCCCCATTTATCTATTTATTTTTTCTTTTATTTTTTTCCTATATCAATTAATTATTTCTTCTAATTTTTTTTATTTTTTGAATAATAAATATCAGATTTACTTTTAAAAAAAATAAAAATTCTAAAATTCAATATAATTTTTTTTTATGTTTCTGTTATAGGATCATTTGTTGAATTGGATTGGAGTTAGTATTTATTTTAATTAATTTTCATTACAATTATTTAAATAAACAATAATAATAAATAACAAAAATATTTTTATCAAGCTTTTTCAACGATGAGTGTTAATATATATATAAATATAAATATATATATATATATGTGTGTGTCATTATTTATTTTCTTCGTGAAACTTTCATTTTTTCTTTGGATAGAGATGTTAATATTGATTTTGGATTTGATTGTGATATTGAAATTTTTTTAATTTTTGATTTTTGATTCTATTAAAAATATTAAATAATTAAAAAATTAAATTTTCAAATGATATTATTTTATATTAATGTTCAAAATAATATCATTTTATATCATGTATATGGTTTATGAATTTGATTTTTAATTTTTTCGATTTGATTTTTGATTTTCAAAATATTTGATTCAATTTAATTATTACAGATTCAATATTTAATTTATTGGATTTTTAATAATTTTGTTTCAATTTTATATATTTAATTTTCAATTTATTCAATTCAATTTAAATTTTTCATGAATAAACAAATATTGAACCAAGTTATAAAGCTAAATTCCCAAGCTAGCAAAAGAGGCAATGAAAGAAAGAACGAAAGGTGGTGTAGGTTAATGAGTATCTTCAATGACTTTATGTTTAAAGGTGTTAATCTGAATCCTGTAAAAATGGCTATTAAAGCTACTAAATTTTAGTATGAGTCCATGATTGCCATAAGCTTGATAATGATTTGGTTCAAACTATCTTTGCGTCTTGGCTAGGTTATTGATGCAAGTACAAGATGGATTTCTCGTCCTCTAGGTTTTCTTGAAAATTAATTCTGATGCTTCTTTTTTGAAAGGGTTTAGTCAAGTAGGATTAGCAATGGTGTGCAGAAATTCAGAGGGAAAGATTATTGATGGGAGGGTTTCTATTATACAACATTCTTTGATTCTTCTTGTTGAAGAGCAGAAGCCTTCTTACTAGTATCCTTATTAGAATGCAAAGTAAGGATGATTTTAACTGAGAAATTGAAGCAACGATCTCTGACATCCGTAGTATTCTTCAGACTATTCCTCATTTCACTATCAGTTTTGTTTATAGGAAATGCAATCATGTAGCAGATTATAAATTATCCCTTCACTGTGAATTGCCTCCTTTTGGGTTCTCTCTCCTTTTCTGCTTTGTAACTCTGACTTTCGTTCGTAATGCATTTACTTAGTTGATAAAAAAAATAATAATAATAAAAGGAAAAAAGAGAGAATTCAAACAACTCAAGATTATGATAATCCTTTAATAAAGTGAATCTATCATATTCATTATTTTTATGTAATTAGTCATATTATAATTTTATTGATAAAGGGTTTATATTAATTATCTCATGATGAAGATAAATGGATCAAGTTACAATCGAATATCATGGATTCTCATGTTGTTTGAATGTACTATAAAATTAAAGTATATATGAAATCTTATTATAAATCAATCCATCCAATGAAACATGGTAAGGTGAAATCATAAAGGATGTGAACTTTCATTGCTACTTGGCAAAAAATAGAGGCAATAGAAAAATAGAAGAATAGAAGGGTGATAAAACTGAATCACTATCTTGATATCTTGACAGAAATAAACGAGGCAATATGTTTATTTTAACATTATGAAATTATTCTGAAACATTAACATGGAGGATGCAGGTCTTCTTGACAAGAGAACTCCCCTTCAACAATTATTACAATTGTTTCTGAACATTTCTTCATATTACTATAACACAATATCTTAAAAAACATATTGTATTTTTAATAAACACCTTTTAATAGTAGAAATTATGAGGAAGAGGTTTACTTACCAGGGGACTTCCATGGAGACATCCACCCATGTAAAAAGACCGAACTTGGCAGCAAGTTCTTCTTCAGAACGGAAAGTTTATCCCACCCACAACTCTTGATTACTATAACACAATATCTTAAAAAAGATATTGTATTTTTAATAAACACCTTTTAATAGTAGAAATTATGAAGAAGAGGTTTAAGTACCAGGAGACTTCCAAGGAGACATCGATCCATGAAGAAAGTCCAAACTTGGCAGCAAGTTCTTCTTCATAACGGCAAGATTATCCCACCCACAACTCTTGCCTAGAACAAAGCATGGAAATGAACATCTTTTGGCAAGACCAAAGTAAACAAAAAAGCTGTGACAAGTTATTCTTCAAAATGGACCTTCAGAAAATCGTTGGCAAAATGGAAAGCTTTCTATCGGAGGTTTGCCGGTTTATTATATATTAGGAAATACAAATTCACCGTTCTTCCTCTAAATTATCAGTCAAGTTGTTCCCTGGAGAAATTGTTAAGGACTCTGTAACCGCAGTTTGATGGCCTGAATAATGAGGAACTCCTGCTCGGCACGCAGCTCTCTCAATCTGTTCTCGAGCTCTCTTGTTCTCTGATCAGTTGCCCGGATTCGGATTTCAACAGGTGCTTGGTTCGAAGTGGATAAGTGCTGCCAGAATAGACGGGTCAATATTTCCCGACGTTGTCGAAGTTCATTTTGTGTTTTTTCCACGTCGTCTACAACTTGAAAGAGCCTTGCTGCATCTGGAAAGGTAGACATAGTGCTTCTTGTTTTGCTGAATGCAAAAGAAGTCTTCAGGATAATACGGGGAGGAGGAAGCACGCCGGGGCTTGAGGGTATCTTGCAAGATGGGGCTGCTATTGAAGAAGAAGAAAGGAGGAGGGCGAGGTGCACTTCTGTTGTTGCCAGATTGGTTTCTATGGGGCGTGGCAAGGTATAGGATATAAAGAATCCAACACTGATTACTGTAGCAGAGCAGTTAGTTTGTAGCATTGTGGCCATTTGAGAGGATAACTGGAATTTAAAGGCATGATTGCTGATTTGAAACATCATTACAATGTTTGACTCCAAGCATTGGCGACATTTCGTTTTTCAATATTTGCATTTTCTATTCATACAAAGAATTTTTATCCCCTATTTATTACAACCTTGATGATGGTAATTATGTAATCTCTCTACCTCTTAGCGGTATAATATCAACAATATTTAAGAAAAAATGAAAGTTAATGATGAATTTTTAAATTATAATGCTGTCTCCATGATTTGAAGTCTGGACACTCCTTTTCTTTTTCCAACTTCTGATGTTATAAAGCTACAATCCCAAGATACCATAAGGAATAAAGGATAAAGATGTTGGATGCCAAGCTAAACTTTATCGAATAAAATTTTAGTTATATAAAGCTAAAATCCCAAGCTACCAAAAGAGGCAACGAAATAAAGAAGAAAAGGTGGTGTTGGTTAATGAGTATCTTCAATGACTTCAAACATTATGTTTAAAGGTGTTGATCTGGATCCTGTAAAAATGACTATTCAAGCTACCAAATTTTAGTATGAGTTCATTAATGTGATAAGCTTAGTAATGATTTGGTTCAGACTGTCTTTGGTCTTGACTAGGTTATTCTTGCAAGTACTAGATGGATGTCTCCTCCTCTGGGTTTTTTGAAAATTAATTCAGATACTTCTTTTTTGAAAGGGTTTATTCGAGCAGGATTAGCAATGGTGTGCAGAAATTCAGAGGGAAAGATTATTGATGGGAGGGCTTCTATTATGCAGCATTCTTCGATTCTTCTTGCTGAAGCAGAAGCCTTCTTACTAGTAGTAAGACTCGTGGCATCCTTATCAGCAACGAATTATATTTTTGAATCTGACGAGTAGGATGATTTCAACTGAGAAATTGAAGCAACGATCTCATACATCCATGGTATTCTTTAGACCATCTCATACATCCACAGTATTCTTCAGACCATTCCTCATTTCACTATTAATTTTGTTTACAGGGAATGCAAGCATATAACAGATAAAATTGCTAGATTAATGGTTAATTGTAAATTATAGGTTAACTGTAAATTGTCTCCGTTTTGGGTTCTCTCTCCTTCATATTGGTTAACTGTAAATTGCCACCTTTTGGGTTCTCTCTCCTTTATATTGGTCTACAGCTCTCGTTAGTAATGCATTTCTTTAGTTGATCAGGGAAAATAAAGACAGAATAAAAGGGAAAAAGAAAGAAATTAGATACCGATGTTCCAGAACATACTCGATTTAAAATTATTTAACGTTCTTCAATTCCTTCTTGCTAGCAACTAGCAATAAGACTCATGCCATCCTTATCATCAACGAATTATATTTTTAAATCTGATGCAAAATATTAGATGAATAATTTAAATGCAAAGCGAGATGATTTCAACTGAATTTGAAGCAATGACCATCCCTCATTTCAGAGTACAATCATATAGCAGATAAATTGCTAGATTAATGGTTAACCGTAAATTACCAGTTTAACTGTAAATTAACCCCTTTTTATGTTCTTTCCTTTGTATTGCCCTCTAACTCGACTTCCGTTGGTAATGCACTTACTTGGTTGATAAAAAAAGAAAAAAGAAAGAATAAAAGGGTAAAAAAAGGAGAAATTAGATGCCGAATGTTACAAAACATACTCTGATTTAAAATTTTGGTACGACATATTCCGACTTTATAAGCACTGCTCAAAACGACCAAGTTTATAACCTCAGAACAAAACTTCTGCAAAAATTATTCAAGGGTTGAGGATTTCAAACCAATTTTATATGAAAATTATTAATTTAAGGTTTGGTTGTTCTCAGATCCGACCCCACATTTTTCGGCTAACCAGTTCCGGACTCTAGTAGGGTTCAACAGGTGTCCTGAATTTTGCTCCTGCATAAACAGCTTCAGCTCCAAGTTCTTCCTCAATACGCAGAAGCTACACACAGAAACAGCATCTCAAACTACTGCTAAAACTAACGGCGCCAAATTTTTTCTAACCGGGAGTAGGGAAGAAATGGAGGCAAAGCCTTACCTGATTATACTTGGCAAGGCGCTCGGACCTGCAAGGAGCTCCGGTCTTGATCTGACCCTGATTGTCGAAGGAGATGATATGAGAAACTCAAAAATAAAAGGGAACAAAAATTGAAACGTGGTGATGCAGAATCTGAAGTATTTCAAGAGAATTAAGTTACCGTGGCCAAACCGACTGACAAATCAGCAATGAAAGTATCCTCAGTTTCACCACTGCGGTGGCTGGCCATCACACCCCATCCAGCGTGCTTGGACATTTTCACAGCTTCAATGCTCTCAGTTACAGATCCAATCTGATTAACCTGTTTCCACATAACAATAAGAAATATATCACTCTTCTTTATTCTAACAACTGAGGAAGAAGAAGCCGTAATAACCAATTTTAGGAAAGCAATCAACTGACCTTGAGGAGGAGAGCATTGCAGGCCTTTTCTTTGATAGCCTTCTCAACCCTCTGCAGATGACAATAAATAAGATGAGCAACAGAAGTACAAGAAAATGAAGGAAAAATCCTTGCTAGTATATATTCTTATAGCTGATACAGCACAAGATATCAGACATTTTCACATGGAAGTGAATATAGCTCAAAAGAGGTTCAAGAAAATTTATCCGACCTTAGGGTTAGTCACAAGGAGGTCATCTCCTACGATTTGTACTTTGTCCCCAATTTCAGCAGTTAGCTTTGAGTAGTGCTCCCAGTCATCTTGGTCAAATGGATCTTCAATTGATACAATAGGATACTCGGTTGCAAATGACTTGTAAAGATCCTTCAGAGCTTCGCCTGATATCTTCTGAGAACCATCATTGTTCTGCGCAAAGAAAACAAAGAAATAACGATGAAAGGGATGAAAGAAATGAAAGAGCACAGTCAGAACTCATAACAGAAAAATGTAAAAACACAATCACATGCACAGCATTCTTCACTATGTACAACCTAAAGCATAGCAGAGCCATCTGGATTTGTTTTTATCCATTCATTTGGTATCTATTTCAAGCTTTCAACCCAGGCCAATGCTTCAATCAAGATGCTAAATTAACAAGGTACATCATAAACCGGAAAAACAACATTGCCCCATACATAGTTGTATCCTTTAATCTTCATTCAAGAAACTGAAACTAAAAATCACAGGATCCCATGAGCACTCACCTCTTCTTTGAAGTTCAAATCATAAGTTTTATCCGAGCCATAGAATTCAGAAGCAGCAACGTCCATTCCAATGACAACCTGACAAAATGGAGGGGAATTTTAGTCTGATACTCCTATTTCAAAATAGTCAAAGACAATACAAGAATTAATAACGGAAAGTTAAACTCACCTTGCCAGTGTAACCAGCTTTAGCAATCGCAGTCTTGAGCAATTCAAGTCCTTCCTTGTTTTCCTGGACACAAGTCAATTGAATACTATGAGCAAACTGACTGCAAAAAACTCATAAAACCAAACGATAAAAAAGCAGAGTAAAGCAATGGAATCCAAACAAAAGACAACCTGAATGTTAGGAGCAAAACCACCTTCATCACCAACATTTGTTGCATCCTGACCATATTTCTTCTTTATCACAGACTGGAAAATGGGAACATACAAAAGCATTGAAGTTAGTGGCTACTTGTAATTTAAGAAAACAACTTGAGAAATTGAGGATAACAGGGAGGGGTCAAGAAACTTATGTAGTTAAAGAAGATTAGTCAACATAAGAAAACAAGATTGTACAAAGGCCTTAACAGTACAGAATTAGATACTGACAAGTATACAACTGTCAATAAGTTGTAAATATGATCACCGTAAGGAGACCATAATTTTCATAATCACAAAAATACATAGAAAATATTATTAAAGAAACAAAAAGCTCACAAAAATCAAAGCAGTAGTATGGTGGAAAAGATATGCAAAGAACAATCAAACCTTCAAGTGATGGTAGACTTCAGCACCCATCTTCATGGCTTCTTTGAAAGAAGATGCACCAACAGGAAGAATCATGAACTCCTGCAGATGAAAGAGTGCAAGTATCCCAATCAAAAAAAATTCATATTGGATAAGCCAGAGGATATTTCCTGGACAGAGCATATAATAGCAAACCTGCATAGCAAGTTTATTTCCAGCATGTGATCCACCATTGATGACATTGAAAGCAGGAACTGGCAACACCAAGTTCTTGTTACCAGCAAGGTTAGCAATGTGCTGCAAGATACACAATAGAAACCATACAATAATTGATAAGGTATCCATCACATCAAAACTTATTCCAAACAAAAATACAATGAAAGACAAAGGTTATATGAAGGGATAAAAAAACAGAGAGAAAATACCTTGTAAAGGGGAATCCCCTTTACATGAGCACCAGCTTTGCAAACAGCAAGAGACACTGCCAAGATGGCATTGGCACCAAGCTGAAAATGAAAACATAACAATTAGCCATTGCAATGAATAAGCTTATTATTTGTAAAGAAAAAAAAAAGCAGTTAATTGCACCATACCTTTTGTTTGCACCAACCCCACTCGTTTACAGTTCCATCCAATTGTTGAACCATGAAGTTATCAATGGCGGTCTGATCAGTTGGGTCCTGTTCAAAAACAATTTTAAAAAACACAGAAAATTCCATGTTTAGAAAATGATGTAAAAGAAAAAAAATTACGAATTTCTTCCATGCAAGTAACTAAACTTTAAAAATCTGTTCACAAAAATTTATGAACAATGAAGTGATAGCGACTGACCTTGCCAACCAATGCAGGGCCAATAATGGAGTTAACATTCTCAACAGCCTACAACACATAACATTTATAAGTTAACTCTGTATTTCAGATAAACAGATGATAACAATAGTTATTACTATTACAAAAAAGATTAAAATGAGCATAGGTAATCATTCACCTTAGAAACACCTTTTCCAAGGTAATCAGATCCTCCATCTCTCAATTCAAGGGCCTCATAAATACCTGAAATCACCAATATCACACCAAAGCACTTGTTTGATTATTTAATTTATTTCTAATCACCAACAACACTGTCTTACATCTTTTGTAACTCACAGTCGTACCAAGTGAAATCAAAAAAGGAAACCTCTAACTCCAACTCTAATTAACTTGGAATCAAAACCTAGTAGCGTTAAACAAACGTTTTGTTTATACAATGAACAAATTAAGAAACCAACAACAAAAAATATAGAATACATCACAGTTTCATCAAGCTGATGGTCATTAACATTTTATACAAAAATAGAGATAATGACAGACAATAAAACCCCGAAATACAACCATACCAGTAGATGCACCGCTAGGAACTGCGGCTCTTGACAAGGAACCATCAGATAATTTTACATCAGCCTAAGCCAAATCAAAATTAATTAAAAATATGTTAAAATCATATACACTATCGGTCTACATTGAAAAATAGTCAAAATAGGTAAATCAATTAAATTTAGTAATTCTGATCTTCAAAAAAATTATAAATATAGAAATCAAGTATCGATCAACAGATCCATCCTCCGCATAGAGAGAATAAAAAATGAACGAAGAAAACAAAAATGAAAAGAAAGAGATCGGTCTAAGAGACAAACCTCGACCGTTGGATTACCACGGCTGTCGAAGATCTGCCTAGCCCTGACGGAGACGATAGTGATAGCCATAGGGTTTTTGTTTTCTTAGATCTGGAGAAGAGGAGAGTGAGTGAGGGTTTCTGAGACGAAGAAAAGAAAAAGAGAAGAGACAAGTGTGAGAGTGGTGAGTAGTTTAAGTATGGTTAGGTTGTGAAGGACTTGTTTGGTTTCAAAGGAGCCTGAAGAAAAAAATAACAATAATAAATTAAAAGGAGTGAAAAATAAATTAATTATATACTTAAAATTAACTTTTAATTATTAAAATTAGTAAAATTTCAATTATTTTTTCCATCTGATGTTAGATAAAATTGAAAATTAAATATTCAAAAATTAAATAGCTAATAAGATGAGTACTAAAAATTATAAGTATTAGATAAGTTATTTGATAAATTTAATAATTATAAAATCTATAAAATTTATTAATTTCATATATTTGATTATTACTATAATTTTAAATTTTTATTATTATATTTATTTAATAATTTAAATGTGTTTTATAAGATATTTTTAAATATAAATAACTTGACATGTAACCTTACAAATTTAAATAATAATTTAACTTGTTTTTTTGAGTTAATTGAAAAAATTAAATTTATTTAAATTAGATTGATAAATTTAACTTAAAATGATTAAATAATTAAATATTAATTTAAGCATATAATTATTTTAAGAAATTATTTAAATTTAACTGATAAAAAATAGTTTATAAATATTTAATTAAATTTATGAATATTGAAATTTTTAATAATTATATGATTAATTCAACAATTTATAAATTACTGATAAATACATAACACATTTGGTAAAAAAGTATTATTAAATTAATTAATAAAAATTTTATACTATTTTATTGTATAATAAATATGTATATTTAATTTTATATGATAATTTAAATAAATTTTATTTAAATTAAAATAAAATTTATAAGCGGGTTTAAACAACTTATAACTCTAAACAAACACTTCATAAATTGAATTATCAAAAATCCTTAAATTTATCAAATAATTATCCATTTAATATTTTAATATTTATCTTATTTAATATTTAAATTTAAATAATTAATTTTTCAAATATTTAACTTTTAATTTTATCAAATATCAGCGCAATTAAAGGATTTTAATAGCTCCATTCATCTTTGGAAAGCCGATCGGCGGCGGTAGCAATGGCTGATCGGTTGAGGTGGTCATATGAAATCCGACCTAACTAACCTCTGCCATCGCTGGAGTTATTCCCCAAAGAGTGGTTGGCACACTGCTACGATTCAAGCCGACTTTGGTCCAATGTTAAGACGATGTCTTCCTTAAACATGCAAATCCAATCCCGAGCCATCCAATTCGCTTCCAAGCCCATCTCCCTGCTTTCGTCACTTACGATTAAGGTTGTTTAAAACGGTTGCTTCCATTTTTAGATCAAACGTAAAGTTTTGAAATTTAAAATTGAATTAAATTAAATTTTTATTAATTTTAAAATTAATAAAATGAATAAAAAATATTAATTTGATTTCATTCAATTATTTATTTTATTATTTTAAATTTTGGATTGAAAAATTTAATTTTTAAAAATTAAATTGAATTAAATATTTATAAATTTTAAAATTATTAAATTAAATCAAATAAAGAAAATAGCATTACTTATCATAAGAATACTCAGGAATCATGGATTTTAATTTATGATGTATAATGTAAAATGATTTTTTAAAAAATTATAAAAGTAAATAATTTTTTAGAAAAAAGTAATGATTTTTATGATAAATTCATACTAATAAAATTTTATGCAATCTATATTTTATGCGATCTATAATAAATTTACAATAATTTTTAAAAACTTCAAAAAAAATTTAGAATTTATTATTTTTATAATGTTCAAAAAAATTAGACATTTTTGAAATCTCAAATAAGCAATACAAGAATTAAACAAGAATTAGAGAGATAAAAAATGGAATACAAGAAATTTATAGTAATTCGGCTACATCTACTTTCCTAAGATTCAACTTAGATTTCCACTAATTTTTCAACAAAAATTATAACACTATAATTACAATTCTAATAATACTCAAGTGTTTTCCTAAATATGTTTCCACAATGTTCACATAAAACGTTACTCAATCAAAATCTCTTTTTATCTATCAAAACATAACTAGAAAAAAATAAAGATTGAAAATTCAAAAATCTTTTTTAAAAGATTTACAACTCAATGAATAAATAAATACATAAATCATATAAAAATAAATTCAATAAAGAAATTAATTATCAAAGATTGATTTCTTACTTTCAATAAGGTTAATACACAATAATATAATTTTTCATAGCTTAAATGATCGTTGGGGATGTCACACCCCCGACCCCAACTCAAGAGGATGCAACAAGCTCCCGTAGCATAACCGTCGCCCGCCCGTCTCAGGCAAACAACGACTATACCACAAGGGAAGCTGACCTGCTAATGCTCGTATAAGAAATCCAAATAACATAAAGATAGTATAAATACAAACCAAAACCCTGGATACATTAATACAAGGATTCTTATACATAGTACATCCGGTATACTGCCAATACTAATACAACAGAGTCTATGCACAAATATACAAACGAACAGGAGTCCCTCCAGAAGTCCAAGACACGAACCAGCTGCTGTACCTCTAGCCTCGCTGCTCTCCCTCAGAACTCGGACCTACGTTCATCAAATGATAAACGCTGAGAATAATCTCAGTGGTGCTAGGAAACACATCACAAATACCAATCACAGGCATTCATACATACAACTTACAGCCACACAACACACAACAGGCACACAGCCAAGCAAACAGTCGTACAACCAATCATACGGCAATCTCTGCCACCCAGACATCCATACTGTATCTCACAATAGGAATGCCCGGCCAACCAGACTTCCATATTGCATCTCACAATACGGAAAGCCCATTCAATGCACTCTCCCTCGGTTTGGCGCGTCTCACGCTCTTCGCCCGTGCGGAAGGCATCTCACCCCTGTATTATCAATCAACACCTAGCACCTCTCGCACCAGTAGGAGCATCTCACCCCCTGATTGATAGATACCGGTACCTCTCGTACCGCGACACAGTACGTATCATCACATCACCACCCTTATATCATCCCATCACCATGTTATGCTATGCCATCATACATCATACATACACAAGCCATATAGCAATCCTATAGGCCAAACATTCACACAGCACAAGGTACGTTCCATCCCGGAACTCATAGTCGCAAATACGTTCCTTCTCGGAACCACAAATCCACAAACACAAGCATCACATGCAAAAACAAGCATAATCACAGGGAATTCAATCCCCACGCATCAGTTCTAGGCTTACTGAGCCACAGAACCTCACAAACAAGCATATAGGCAAACAAACCAACATAAACGATAAACCCTTAACATAAACAATCCATCCTTAGCTCAAACAAATAACCTCTAGCACAAACACACAATTCCGAGCACAAACCTGAAGATAGAAACTTGCCAACTCTCGCCCTCGATCACCACGTTAACCTGCTCTAGCCTTAGCTTCTAGCTCTCGCCCTGTCTCGACGTCTAGAACCTTCTCTCCGGTGAGTATTTAGGGTTTAGGGACGTTTTTAGGGTTTAAGGGAAGAAGAAACATAAGAAAAAGGCTTGGTTTCTGCTGTTAAAAAGCCCATTTTAAGTCGCGTACGCCCGTACCAGTCTTGGTACGCCCGTACCAGTCTTGGTACGCCCGTACCAACTTAAAAAGCCTGACAAACCCAACTCCTGCAAGCAACGGTACGGCCGTACCACCCATCTGGTACGCCCGTACGCCCAAATTCCTGCGAGCTCTACTGTCCCAACTGATTTCCTGCGAGCAGACGTATGCACGTACCATTCAGTGGTACGCCCGTACGCTATGCAGGAACCCTAGCCTCCTCAACTCCCCTGTCTCGTACGGCCGTACAGCCTCCCCGTACGCCCGTACCACTCCCCAAACTCCTCCTATTCCACTCAAAAACACTCCTCGGCCTCCTGAAATACCTCAAACACACCCTACACATGCATGCCCTCATGCACACACCTAGCACAAATGCAAATACACATCCAAAACGTCATCATGACGTACATACAAGCATAGAATACATAGCACATATGCAAGCAACACATGTATACATACACGTATACATCCAATCATGCATACAAAACTACTAAACCTCCTAGGGGGTCAAACGCAGGCGTAACAGGGGATGTAATAAATATTAAAAAAAAAACCATTTTAGAACGTTTTAAAATAATGTTAAAAAATATGTTTTCAACAGGGTTACGATCATACATATAGGTGATACAATCATACCATAACCTAAACTAATTTGACAAAATTGGACTGTAACATCCATACGGTCAAAATAGTATACCCATACCAAATCTGTTGTCAAAATGTAAACCAAAATAGATTTTCAAAAAACTAGTGGTATGCTCATACCACCTGATGATACGACTATACACACCTTCAAAATTACTAAAATATGTCAAAACTCAAATGAATTTTTTGTAAACATTAAAATCAATAATCATGGACCAACACACTTTATTAATAATAAAAACATGATTTGTTAATATTAAAATTAAGATTAAGAACCCAAGGTCCAATAATTTTCATAAAATTTCTTACATTTTCAAAATTCCTCCAAACTCCACATCAAATAATACATTTCAAAATTTTTTGAAATATTAATAATAAATTTATTTTTGTTAATAATAATTTCTTATTTTTATTTTTTATTTATTATGTTTATTAAGTTTTTTTGTTTATTCTCTTTAATAAATATAGTTTTTGAAATGTATAAATGACAACTTAATTAATTTATTAATATGCTTTTATAAAATTAAAATTTTCAGTCAATGAAATAGTTAATATATTGTATGAATACTTTATTTAATAAAAAAACTAAAATAAAAAGTTAATCATTTAAATAAATTTATAAATTTAAATTTCATACATGCAGCAATTTTAAAAGGCTGTACTAATGAGTAATCATTAATAATAATAAATAAGATAATAATTATATATATATATATATATATGTTTATGATTTATTACTTCAGTAAAATATATTAAAATATAATATAATTAAAAGTATAATATAATACAATTATTATTATATTTAAGTGTTTGGATAATAGATTTAAATAAAATAAAATATAATTAATATTTTATTTTAAATTATATAAAACTAAATTAATTATTTTTAAATCATAGTTATTATTTGATTTTATTGTCCTCTTTATAATATTTTAAATTTTGATATCTGATAATTTCTGATAGTCATTGGTTATGATAGTTTTATATTTATTTCATGTTCTAATGTCCAATTATAGATATTTATATTTTAATTAATATAATTTAATTTTAATATTATATAATTAAAATATAATTTGATTTTATTATTATAATAATAATCCATTAATTAATTGTTAATAAGTTTACTATGATATAATTATAATAAAAGAATTGAAGGATGAATACATAAAAATTTATATATATTTTAAAATATATTAATTCACATATATTTAACTACATAAATATAATTTAAGGATAATCATAGAAATAATGAATTTTATTTTATGTATTGTAATACTATGATGTAATTTTAAAATTTTATAAAAATAATAAAATTTTATGATATGTAAAGAAAAACTCATTTAACATGTCACATAGGATATATATGTTATTCTATATAATAAAATTTAATAACTAATTAAAAATTAAAAAATTATAAATTACAAATTACAAATTAAGATAAAGTAATCTGTTAACTAAACTTTCACTTTATCTTTTTAAAATACCTTGTTATAAAAATTAAAACTCAACAAACAAATCACTAAAATAATAATAGATTATTTACCTTGTCAAACTTTTATTGCATCTCTTAAAAATCTTTTACTTCAAAAATTAAAAATAAAAATTTTAGAAATAATTAAAATTAAAAATATTATGTATACATATATGTATAATTTAGAAAGAGAATAAAATACATGAAGCTATATTACAATAAAAATAATTGAAATCCCTGCAGAAATGGTAACACGTGTAACGGTTTATAGTGGTTCGACACTAACTTTTGCTTACATTCACTTCTCCTAAGTGCTCAATTTAGGGTTCCACTAATCTTAATTAATTACAATAAATGATTCCTCAAATGAATCATAACCCTAGTATTTTTAAGTTCACACTCAAACTTTACAACAATTACAATCTCACTGCAATTAAACTCTCAATTACAAACTAATGCACCAAGCATTAATCACACACCACCCCACAAATATTAAACCTAATTCTTAGGTTGTGAAAATACAATCAGATGAGAGTTTACAATGATTGAATTATAATAACACAAGTAAACTTACTTGTATTTGAAGATTGAAGCTCAAGGGAAACTTGTTCTCTGTAAATTAGTCATTAGATTCAAAGTGTAGTGTATATGTTTTAAAATAAAACCGTTAGAAAGGATTTAAAGTCTTTTTGGAAAGTCGTGTACGATGGTACTAGACATAGTACACCCGTACCAATTTAAAAAGACACTTTTGAAAATGACAGGGAAGTTAGGTATGACCGTATCACCCATTGGTACGCTCGTACCAAAATATTTTTCCTGACAAATAATTTTTCTGCGAGCAACCGTACAGTTATACCATCAAATGGTACACCCGTACCAAAATATGTTTACTAACAAACCAAATTCATGCGAGCAATTGTACACCCATACCAATTAATAGTATGCCCGTACTAAACTCAAGCAAACAATAATAACTTGGTACGGTTAGTCATATGCCCGTACCACTCAACAAAGCAATTTGGTACGTCCGTACCAAAACAGGTACGTCCTTACCACTTATGAAAATCTACATTAAAAAGACAATAATTTAAATTGACTCACACGTGACACACATCAAAATCATGAGTCTAACAATAATTAAATTAAATTAAAAATTAAAATTTTAACTTACATTTTTTAAAATATTTTAAAATATTAAATAATCATATTTTGAATAAAATAGGATATCCTAATTTTAAATAATAATACCTTCAAATCATAATTTGATTTGTTTTACAAAATAAAATTTATAAAAAGAAATACAAAATATAAAATAAAAATAGAATAAGAATTCAAATATTAAATAGCTAATATTTTAAATAAAATAGGAATTCTATTCTTAAATAATAACAAATTAAGATACTAATCTAATTTATTTTACAAAATAAAATTTATAAAAATAAATAAGAATATGAATTAAATTGAAAAATTCTAATTTTATTTCATAACAATATTTATTATCTATCATAGTTTTAATGTTTTGTATGTTTATATATGAAAAAATCATAATTGAATTTCAATAATTACTTTTTACTAAAAATCAATAATTATTTAAATATTATAATTTATCAATTTTTATTATATAAATAAAATAAAAGATGATAAAAAAAGATAGATAGATGAAAAATTATATCATTATCTTTTCAAATAAATTGAAAATTAAATTATTATCTTTATTAATAGATAAAAAAAATCAAATTCAAAAATCATATTATATATCTTTACAAATTATTTAAAAATTAATTTTTTATTTTTATTCACACGTCAAACTTTTATATATTAATATAATACGACCTTTTCAATTTATGTCAATAATAATGATGAGAGGTTCATCGATATTTTAAAGATTATAATTATTGGTGTTATTTTATATGATATTTATAATTTTTGTTTATTGTTATTTGGAATGTTTTATTTACTTTTTTTTAATTTTTTTTATCACTTTCTCAAAACTAGATTAATATTTTGATTTTTATGTTTTATTTACAAGAAAAATAATTATATCATGTAATTTTTTAAAAAGTTGTTATTTATTTGTTTGAATTGCTCATTTATTGCTTCTAAAACTTTCATTTAAATTAAATTATATAATTTTATTTAATTTAATAATTAAAATATTATGAAAAAATTATAAGTTTAAAATAAACTTATGTTAAATCAAAACATTATTGTTGTAAACAATTAAAAAAATCCATTATTTTTACAAAAAATTTTTTTAAAAAAACCAATAATTTCATAAAATTTTAATTATGTTGATTAAATTAATTATTTTTTATGATGGAATCAAAAAAGGATGAATTTATTGAATGAGAAAAAGAATTCAATGTATTTTTATCAATATTGTTATTAGTAAGAAATAAATACATCTTTATGATTTAGAAAATAACGAATATATATAAAAAAATCATAACAATGGTATAATTAAGCTCCTCTTTTAAAAATTCAAATTAACAATATATAAATAATAATTAAATTTTATCTATATGAATGTAATTTTTGAATAAATCATTTTATGTTTATTCATTAACATTTATAAATAAAAAGAAAAAATGTTATTAATAAAAATGATAATTAGGCATCAAAAAAATTTAATAATTCTTTCCCATTTGTTGATTTTAATTTATACCATTACATATTATATATATATATATATATATATATATATTATTTTATAAATATTTAATTGTTCATTGTTAATATCCATAAATGTGAAAAATGCACCTTATACTTTTCTTTCTTTCATTCCTTCTATCCTTTTCTGGGTTCAACCTCGTCCACACCGACTTTCACTTGTCTACGTTTTCATGTTTTGTCGTTAGCATTGTCTTATGTCTTCGGCTCCCTTTGGCTGTCTTTTATACGATGCAACAAATGGGTTCCTCTGCAAAGTCCTAAGGCTTCCAACTTCATGTTGTTCATTGAGAGCTCAAGTTTCATATTCCAGTTGCAAGTGTTCTCTGCCTTTGACACTGCAAAGCAAGAAAACATTTTTTATCACATACATTTTATTTTCCTTTTCTGCTTTCTGGGTGTTCGATATAATTGAGTTATAACATCTGCATTGCTGTCATCTTTTGCCAGGTAATGTTCCTTTCCTATCTCAAGTAAGCATTAGTGTGATTATTATTGCTTGGAGAACAGATTCAATTAACCGATATTTAGAAGGTTTTCTTTTTTTCTTTCATGTGTTCCGTGTTACCTTCATTGGCTGTCTATGTGGGTTTCTTCTCTGTTGTTATCCATTAATGTTCGTTCTTTGATTTTGTGGCACATGCACTTGAATTAAACAAGAGAAAAATGGGGACAGAATCATGGTTTACGAATGCCTGGTGGAATTATCGGAAAGAAGATTCGGAAACTGACAAGGCAGTGATTGGAGTTTTGACATTTGAAGTTGCAACTTTGATGTCAAAAGTTGTTAAATTATGGCATTTTTTGGATGACAGAAAGATAGTTATGTTAAGGAAAAATGTATTGAATTCTGTAGGAATTCAGAAGCTTGTTTCGGATGATGATTATCATGTTATGGATCTTGTATTGAATGAGATGATGGACAATTTTGGGATCTTGTCAAGTTCTGTTGCCAGGCTTGGAAGGAGATGTACTGATCCTCGTTTTCGTGGTTTTGAACATTTCGCTAGTGACCCACTTGGGAATAATTTTGAATGGTTCGGATGGGAGTATAGATTGACAAAGATGGAAAGGAAAGTGAAGAAAATGGAAAGATTTGTTGCAAATACAATGGAATTGTCTCAGGAACTTGAAGTTTTAGCAGAAATCGAGAAAAGTTTTGAACAAATGCGTAGAAATCCTGATCAAAGTCGGCAGAAATTGTTTGGGATTCAGCAGAAAGTGATTTGGCAACGTCGGGCTGTCAGGAATTTACGTCAGGTATCGCTATGGACCAGAACTTATGATTATGTAGTTCGGCTTCTGGCAAGATCACTTCTGACAATACTTCAGAGGATCGTTCATGTCTTTCAGACAAGTCAACTGCCGTCCCCGGCGGAAAACATTGATCAGGAATATATGAATCCTCCCTGTCTTCCATTTAACCACTCTTTTTCTCTTTTCATGCCATCATCTGTACATCCGTCTGAGAATTTTTTATGCGGGATCTCTTCAGGGCCTGTTTGTAGATTAGATTCAAACTCAGGAGCATCTTCTGCCAAGACCAAAGTAAACAAAAAGCAGCGACAAGTTCTTCTTCAGACAGGACCTTTCAGAAAATGCACGATGAGTGGAAGCGATTCTCCTGGCATGAAAATTACAAGCAAAACGGAAAGCTTGGAAATAACATCTCTTATTTGCAGCAACAGAATTTATTCTAAATTAGCCATTTTTAGTTCAAAATGTGGGTTGTTAAGTGCCCCATCTTTCACTCTTGGCAATTCTGCTTTGGCTCTCCATTATGCAAATTTGATTGTGTTCATTGAGAAATTGGCTTCTTCACCTGACAAGATCGACGAGGAAACACGAGATGGCCTGTACAGCATGTTACCCACGACTATAAGAGCAGCCGTCAGGAAAAGACTGAAGGCTTTTGCCAAACCTGTTGGTAATGCTGGCTATGATTCTTCTGCTGAGAAGAAATGGAGTTTGGCTCTGGAAAATATGTTGGAATGGTTATCTCCGCTGGGGCATAACACGATAAAATGGCATTCTGAGAGAAACTTCGAAAGGGAACGAGTGGTTTCCAGGACGAATATTCCACTAGTGCAAACTCTCCACTATGCAAATCAAGCAAAAACTGAGGCTGCAGTTGTTGAGCTTCTTGTACTGCTCAATAACATCTTCAGGATTAATCAGGACTCGGTCAAAAATACTGATCAGAGTCTTCAGGATGCCGAGTTAATTACTGTCGTAAATGCAGAACGGCAAGAGAGGATGATTACAAGCCCTGGAAACTTGAAGACAGGCGATTCTCAGTGATACGATTACTCAGGAAGGTGCATTGAGCCACTTCTGACGGATTGTTCTCTATTACCAGGATATCGTTTGTCATTCCTTGTTTCTCTGGAACAAGGCATGCTTGATTAAATTGTTTTGTATTTGGACTTGGAGAAATCCTGTTTACATTTCATGTTAATACTGGCATTGGTGACTTTCCGGGTCATTCAAGCCAGTCCTGTAAAACACATTGTCTTGTGACAATAAGCTTTCAGTGGTATCAGGAAATATAATACTTTCAACCCTTTCGAGCAATGCCTGAAACTGCAATTCATGATGCAACGCAATAATCATTTTTATTTCATTAAAGATTTTACTTTGATCGAGTCATTATGGTTATGAAGGATCGCGCACGCCTGATCGTTTCCGAGCCCCGGGGCAGGATGCGTGCCCTCTTTCATTCATTGTCCTTGACGCGTGCCGCGCCGGGGTTGGTTGTTATGCCGACGTGATGCAGTTTGGCCATATCGTGTTGACAACATCTGCTGGCATCATGGATCATGAAGAAGCCAGGAGAAAAAATGTCGGAGGCAAAGTACTGGGTTTCTTTTACTGATAGAATGCTTTGAGATAATTTTTGGGATGCTGCCGAGTGCTTGAGTAGTTTTTCCACCTATCATAAATTGTTATCTTCACTGCTAGCGGTTGAGTTTATATTTTCATAAATAATTAAATTTAATTTAGAAAAATATTCTTTTTTTAGATATATCTAAGATACGTAATTATGTATCTTTATAAAATAGTTTAGAATGAAACTGATTTTGGAGATTTTTTAAATATTAAATGTAGAAATCGATGCAAGCTTGGTAAATAGGAGGATGGATAATTGAAAGAATAAATACTGGAAAAGACTAATTTTATTAGTGATTCTACCGAGATTGTATCCAGTATTTAGAATTCAAATCTCCTTTTCATGATGAATATCTGGATACATTTGAGAAGAAGCTAATCATTTCCCCATGATTTTCTTCTTCCTTGGAATTGCTTTCAGTGGTGTAAATTTCCTTACTTGAAGTCCCATCCTTTCATCCATATCTATGCTTTCAGGAGTAAGATCTCTGCCAAGTTCCCACTCAAAACAATGAAGCAAACTTGCAAGAACAAGATGAACTAAACGATGGGCCAATGGAATTCCAGGGCATATTCTTCGTCCAGCTCCGAATGGTGTTAACTCAAAGTTTTGCCCTTTAAAATCAATTTCAGAACCTAAAAACCTCTCTGGTTTGAAACACAAAGGATCTTCCCATATATCAGGATCTCTTCCCAAACCCCAAACATTCACAAAGACCTGTGTGTTTTTAGGTACGAAATACCCCATGAAGTTGGTATCTTGTAATGTGTTTCTTGGAAGCAACAATGTGCTTACAGGATGTAATCTTAATGTTTCTTTAACCACTGCCTGTAGATATTGAAGTTGGTCTATATCACCTTCTTCAACTTTCCTGCTTGTTCCCACTACTCGATTCAATTCTTCTTTCACTTTTTTCATCAAATCCGGATGCCGAAAAAGCTCCGTCATTGCCCATTCCATAGTGATGCTTGAAGATCCTGTTCCACCAATGAATACTTCCTGGAAATGAATCATGATTCTGGACTCAGTTTCATTGATTATTACTGAAGTTAATCTCAGGTTTATATCTACTTATTTAAAGGAGAATGAAGCTACAAAGAGCTTGACTAATGACTCTGAACTTGCAAATTATACTTACCTGGGTCTAAATTTTATCTTCACATATGTATCGAATCAATAAAATGAACCACAAATTAACATTTGTGGAGAGTTTAAAATCAATTTCATGTTTGCATGACTTGTGTTACAGGTTTAACACATTGATTATTCTACTATTAGCATGAGGGAATTACTAATCTAGATCAACTTTCTCGACCAAATAAGTCTGATTTATATAAGAATTTTTATTAGGATGAATAACTAATTATCATGATGATGAAATTTAACAACTATAAATGTGATTTAATCTTGAAAGAATGTATGCAAGTTGATGAGCTGCGAAAATTCATACCAGTATGATGATGAGTAATTCCTGAGAAGAGATTTTGTGAGGATTTTCTTCATCATCATCTTCATATTCCAACAGAACATCCAAGAAATCTTTGTCTTCTCTTGATTTGACCAAGTTATGTTCTTTAATCCTCTCCTTAACAAATTTGTCAACTACCTTAATGGCCCTTCCTAATTCTTTTGACATGTTCTTCTTTATTCTTTGAGGATCCATCCATTTCAGGAACGGAAAGAAATCAGCCATATTTGGCTTGGCACCCCATTCCATCACACCAACCATAGCATCATAAAATTCCAGGCCATCATCCGAGCTAGAATGCATAAGATCTCGTGAAAGTATCAGATTCCCAATGAAGTTGAATGTCATAATAAACAAGTAATGAGCTATAATAACTTCACCTGACTCTCCCCTTGCAAGACCTGACATCGAGTCTGCCTCCATGAGTTCAATCATTCTGTCAACGCATTTTCTCCGAACAGGAATCGATTCATCTACGCGTTTACTGCTCAGGAGTCCCATCATCCAAAGACGACGAATCGTCCGCCATTTCGGTCCAAACCTGGCAAGGGAAACCGATCCCTTCTTGTAGTTATGAGCTGTAAATGCATCAGGAATTCTGCGATCGCAGCAGGCATGATCATGATTCCTGAAAAGCTCTTCAGAAGCCTCAACAGATTGGATCACTAGGGTATTAACGCACCCAAGTCTCAACCAAAGTAAAGGACCATACTTGGCTTTCAGCTTGTACATGGTCTGGTGTGGTGTGGTTCCAAGGGCGAGCATGTTACCAAAGATGGGCCATCCTGGAGGACCTGGCGGTCTTCTTTTGCCACTAACAAGTCTTGATTGGATCAACTTGAGCAGAAGAAAGACTGTTAGACATGAGAAAATGGTAAGCCAGGCAGTCTCCATTTTCCTGGATATCTGAGATTGTTATCAGGAGACCGCCTTATAAGGAGCAACTTACCTTTGGTTATCAAACCTGCATCCTGATGTTCATCCTTTTTTGTTTTTTTGAACTAATCCACCTGATACATCCACTGCATTTAATTATGTAAAAGTGAATGCGATCTAGCTGTCCAATTTCAATAATAATAATAATAATAATAATAATAATGCCATTATCAAATCTTGAATTGATTCTCCCTCATTTTTATATTAGCAAGAAGAAAGGCTGGTTCAAGACGACAAATTGGCTTTTCAGTCGCTGATGTTGGTTAATATCGTGCATATTATTACCAATTATTTTATTTCTGCATAAAGTAATGGCATTATTACCTTTAAGATATTGCGAGATTTAGAGCTTATTGTTTTACACCAAAAATGCTTAGTTTTAAAAATAAAAATTAACAATTTAATTTGATTTTTCATTATGGGTATGATGCCTTGCAAGTCAAGAAGATGGCTCTGTCTAGCCTCTCTCATTGTGGCATTCAGATTAGACCATTCGTTGAACGAAAACATATGAAATCTGAAAACTTCCAGGCACTTGAAAGCATAATAATCTGTATTTGTAAACACCCACAAAACCAGCATATTTAAATTTCCCCATTTTGGGGGACGAGGCAAGTAACAAATTTCTTCAATCAACGCCATTCATAAGCAAAGTTAAATTGAAAGACTTGAACCAACTGATTAAGGTTCAAATCAAGTCCAAAACAGAAATCTGACAGAACTATCATTTGCATCATCAACCATCAAATTTTCCAATAACTAATTCTGCTTTGACAAATCATTACATTGAATGCCATAAGGTATTGTTTACATCTGAGATACATTTAAAAAATCTAAATCAATGTCCACTAGCATGTTATCAAATGAACTCTATACTGTGTAAATGACTCCACTCGACGCTACGCTAAATCAGGTCATTAAAAGGCCAGCACGCAGGCATTGACCATACCTCGCCTTTGATCACTCTCGAAGAGTTGATATAATTTACATATTTGAAAAAATACAAAAAGGGTTGGCACCGATGGTATGTAATTCAAGTGAATGGATGCATTATAAATGATAAAGGGCAATTAGCAAGTACACAGGATCCATCATGCGATTAAAGTTGAAACCACTTTAGTACACAGGATCCATCATGCGATTAAAGTTGAAACCACTTTCAACAGGAATCAGAGAATAGTGCCTTGTATTTGTTCCTGGCAAGGTGGCTATGCACCAAGAACTATATTCTGTATATTGTTGCAAATACAATACCCAGTGAGAGTAAGCCTTTCATGTTAGCTAAGGGATCCTGTTTGATCGATCAATGTGCCTACATGCTCTCCACATAAGGCTTTTGATATGTTTCCAGGCTCAAGAAGGTTAAAGACCACAACTGTGTAAAAAATTAAAGTATTAGGAAGGTACGAAATGCAGCTCCACAACAATGATCTACCAATGCAGAATTGATGACAGCAATAGATATACCAACCAGGAATGCCATTCTCTTCGCAACAAGTCAGTGCCATCATGTCCATTGATGTGGCACCTCTGGAGACCAAGTCCCTAAATGAGATGTGCTCAAAAGTGACATTGTTGTCTCGGGAATGGCAATCATATACACCATCAACATTAGTCCCTTTCAGGACCGCCTCAGCATGAACTGGTGGAGAAAAGATTGTTAGGTGAAATACAAGTATGTGAATGAGCTGCACAACATATGCTTTAATAAACCTATGTTTGTTTGAGCCTGTGTGTTGTGAATGCGTTTGAAAAAGGATACCATTTTTGAGTAGTGAATCAGAAATAATGCAAGAAAAAGTAAATGGGGTGCAAATCTGAAAGCATACTCTCTGAAGCTTGAAGGGCTGCAGCAGTGTCGGTGGAAAAGAGTGGATTTCCTGAGCCAGCACCAATTCCACCAAATATCACAACTCTGCCTTTCTCAAGATGTCGAATGGCCTTTTGCCTATTGTATGGTTCAGCAACTTCCTGCATTGCAAATGCAGTCTGCACACGTGTTTGAACACCTGCCTTCTCTATCGCTGACTGGAGCAAAATAGAGTTCATCACACTTGCCATCATGCTGATACAAGTCGCAAAGTGTATGTTTATATCAAGATAATAACAAATCGAGGATCATGAACACATTTATCAGGCAATAACTGCAAGAAATTTTTGAAACATAAACACATCTATCTGCTGGTATCATGATCAACATGAATAAATGATTATACAGAATGAACATAATGAAAATTCTTTCATGGGACAATTAAAAATCAACTGTCGATGTAATAACCTTCCCACAGTTACAAGCATAATATCCTATTTTATTTTTCCAATGTTTCAAAAATCAAGTACTATTTGACTGATTCTAGCCACTTGATATATTGCCTTATAAACCCACACTTTTTCCTTCATTCTATTTCTATGAATAATTTCACAAGACCAGTAAACAGCAAAACAGTCCAGAAAGCCCGAGATTGAGAATGTGAGAATGGTCAACTTTAATGTAAACGTGATCCAATGTTATGACCTTATTCTAGCCTTGCAAATTCTATACACAACAAACGCAAACAAAGTTTCCCGCATTTTATTATATATGTATTACCAATTCTAAAATTACCCTATTTGGTATGCGGTACGTCTATCTGAACCTGTTGCAGTCACCCATGTGTCTCCACAAAATAAATTACGACCTCCAATAACAATTGCAACCTGGAAACCACACAAACCTGTCACGACAAAAGAGTGAGCAGAAATCCAACAATGGGCAATCATTTGTGTCAATACCTCTACACCTTGGCGGGAGGCAATTGCAACTTCCCTGGCAACCATCATCATCACCTAGAAATAAAGACGAACAACTTCAACTTTGAATAAAAAAGGGAAGGAGAGGGAAGATGAAATCAACCATCTATTTTGCCTGCTAAAAAAGGGAAGATAACTATAGAGTTTCTACAATTATAAGTGCCAACACAAACCTTTGGGTCAATATTATTAGGACCAGTACCAGCAAGAGCAACACCACTAATTTTCAACACTACTCTCCGCCATCTAATGTTACACATGGATTTAGACTTCATGGCATTCGTCTGACTTACAGGGCTTGCCATTGCTGTTGTATATCTGCCAAAAAAATTTCAAAACCAACCACTTGCAAAATTAGAACAAAATCACCGATGAACTTAAGCCAGATCTAAGACACATGTGCGCATGTTTAAAGGTACAAAGAGGCAGACAGAGACAAATTTTCTCATACTCATATCAAGTAATATTGATATGACCCAGAAAAATTCAGTATACACCACTTGAAAATTAAGCCGAAAAAGCAAATGTCTAACTATTAGCCTTAAACAAATGAATACAATAACTCCTGCGAAAGAGCAAAGTGAAGCGTGATACCATTTGAAAATGAACATCACTAGTTATTCGTTATCAAAGTAAAGCCTGAGACCATACTAAAGAAAAGAATATTAAATGCGAGATAAACAAGGTACAAGCTACAATCAGGATATAATTACTGGTTATTCGTTATCAAAGTAAAGCCTGAGACCATACTAAAGAAAAGTATATTAAATGCGAGAAACAAGCTACAAGCTACAATCAGGATTTAATAACTGGTTATTCGTTATCAAAGTAAAGCCTGAGACCATACTAAAGAAAAGTATATTAATTGCAAAATAAACAACCTACAAGCTACAATCAGGATTTAATTACTGGTTATTCGATTCAGTGGCTACAACATTAGCGTTCCAACATGCCTACAGCCAGATTAGAGAATGATATAAAACCACCTCAGTTCACAAATACCAAATAATACTGTTATTATTGTGCTTCATGTTCCGAAGTTTGGATAATCTTCAAGCATGCAATAACAATAGGCATTTGGATTTAGTTCACTTGAGATCAAATCTAAACAAATCATATATAACAAAATTGAACTAATTATATTTTTACCTTTTAGACTGCTTAACTCCGGTGCCAGAAGAACCTCCAACGCCACTACCACCACCGACACAACCACCTTTAAGATCATCATTTACAACCTTCATAGGCAAAGCATTTCCAACAATTTCTTCCATATGCTTAAACCAAGGCCAATGACTGACTGATAAACCACCATTACTCATTCTATGTCTTTCCAATTTATACCGCTTTTTCAAATTATCAACCTTATTCTTACACTGCTCAACAGTTTTACTCTGTTTTTGGCATCTCTCACTTACAGTAATCGCCACTTCTTCCCAATCTCTCCCTCTCAAATTTCCTCTGTTCAACTGCCTGAACTTCTCTGTATATACATCTAATAGACACTCGATCGCTGCATCGCTCCATTCTTCTCGGTCCTTCCTACACTCCGACGGTGTTGTTGATTGTCTAGGTCTTTTGTAACTGTTGTACGGGTTATTGCTATCACTATTCCGATTGTTGTTGTTGTTGTATCCGTCGCTATTAACATCATCTGGTGGTTCCCTTCTCTTTTCTGCTGTTGTAGTTGTCCGTACATTCGGATTGTTGTCGCTAAAAATATTCGAGTTGTTGTCGCTAAAAGGATTTACATCAGGAAAAGGTGAATCGGACACATTATCTTCCTCATCTTCTTCATCATGCTCGTCGGCGACAACTCCGGCGGTAGTAGATCCGGAAGCGGCAATAACGGGAGGTAGTATAGCTTGAGGGGGTTGAGGGTGGATTGAACGGTGAGGCGCGTACGGTTGATGATGATGGTGGTGGTGGTGGTGGTGGATGTTGTGATGGTGCTGTTGGTGATGATGGTTAGGGTTTGTTTGGTTATCGTCACTAAGAAGAGAGAAATCGTCGTCACAGGAAGCCATGGAAAGCAAAGGGGACGTTACGGTTGTGGAACGGCGACGTTAAGGAAGACGGTGGTTAGGGGGGTGAGGTTTAACGGAAGGAGAAAGAGCTGTGAGGTTGGAGTGAGATTAGACCTGACGGAATGTGACGGACACGTTAAGTAATGGTTGAGAAGAAAGTGAAGTAGCATAGGATCGTGCATACCTTCGGTTTGGTTTTAGAGTTCTAAACTCGAACCGAAATTGGTTCGGTTTATTTTGATTTTTTGAATTGGTTACAGGGTGTTAACCGGTCAAACTTTTAATCAGCTATTTCAAGTTTAATTAAAAAATTCATTTAATAAATAAGTTTGATTTAAATTAAATAATATTTTATTTACTTAGATTTATGATTAATTCAGTAATAATTGTAAGGATTAATTTGTTAATTTATACAAACAATTTAAAATTTTAGTATATAATTTATAAATTTATATCATATAAATATTTATAAAATATTATTCTATAAATACTTATTTTATTTTTTAAATAAAATAATAATGATATATTTTATATTTTATATTTATTTTAAAATTAAATTAAATTTATTTCAAATTCATAATAAAAAGTATTTAAAATATTCAATTCTAACTCAATTTAATTATAAATAATTTAAATTGAATAACTTTATCTCGACTTAATCTTATTTACATCTTTATTAATATCATTATATAAAATTTTACGAAGAGAAAAAAAGTTTCAAATTTTTTTAATTCAAAATAATTTTTAAAAATAAAATTATTTTTTCATGGATCTATAATTCAGAAAAGATTAAATTCTAAAAATATTTAAAAATTATTTAATTATAAAGATTTTGATTTATTTTTCAAAAAAAAAGTCATAATCATTGAATCTGTATTGAGCCATATGGTGCACGTTTAAATTAAGTTTTGAAATTACATTGCTTGAATTTACATTTTTATATAAATCCTTTTTTCTTTTTAAATATTTTTTATATTTATTTAAAATTCAATATTTATACAGGAAAAAATTAATAAGGTTGACAAAAACAAAAACAAAGACATAACTGTTGATGATAATTGCCTGTGTCGTTACCGTCACCTCTACCTCCTCTTCCTCATTATTTTTTCTTCTTTTTTACATTACTATTTTCTTGTTATTATTTATTACTTATTCTATTTTTCTCGTTCTATTCTTCTTTTTCTGTTTAATTTTTTTGCATTACTGTTGCTACTTTTTTTAATGATATGTATTATATAATATTTATGATAATTAAATTTATTTATTAATATATATCACATAATATATAAAAAAATAAATAAATTTACTATATAAATATATATATTATAAAAATATATATTATATATAATAAATAAATTATCTACTAATATATATTAGTAAATATATTTATCAATCATATGATATATAATGAAAAATACATATATTTAAATTTTGTAAATAAAAACTACATTAGTTATTGAAATTTTTTTTATAATGATGATGATAAAAATGATATATTACAATAAATCATATTAAATGTAAAATTAATAAATTTAATTAATTAAAATTTTCTAACATTTTTGAAAGTTCGAGTATCACATTTACCAAATTTCATCCAAACAATAATAATGGTGGGCTTGGGCCAATCTTTTATACATCGGCTAAGGCTTTTATGGTGTGTGTGATCATATAAGCTCATAAAGGAAAACTTTGGGTCTTCGGAAGGGAAAATTTTAAAAATGGAGAAAATGGTTAAAACTATTGGATTTTGTGAAAAACAATATATTTAATTTTTTAAAATACTAATCCAATATTCAATATGAAATTTTTTTAATAAAATTTCATAATATTTTCATAAATTGATTTAATTTATTTTTTATTCATATATTTAATATCATGATTTTCTATCAAAATCTCCTTAAAATGATATTGTTATATGAATATGCATTATTATATAACAAATTTTATGAATTTTTGTTTCAAGCATATTAATAAAAATGATAAATAACAATAATGAATATAACAATATAAATTCATAATTGCCCTAAAAAATTAAGAAATAATGAAAATATGTTGTATTGGAAGCTTCGTATACTTTTCAAACAAAAATTATAGGACAAGAAGTACCTTGTTGACTGGTCCTTTGTTGACCTTCTGCCTAGAAATTGCCCTAAAAGCTGGTTCAACGTTTCTTTTTGTCCTTCGTAGGAAAAAAACGTTTCTATTCGTCTCCCGACCACGACGGAGACTTCCAAACATTCCAGCCGTACATTAAAAATACAGTATATAGAAAAACCAACCCCCCATGGTAACCCTAAACAATAAAATTATTGTGATAATTCAAATATATTCATTAATATTAATTTGTTTTTATTAATTAAATGAATTAAGTTATTATTGATATAATAGATCTAGATTTTAATTTAAACTCAATGCTTAGTAAATTTAAAATAAAAAAATGATAAAAAAATATGAATGAAGTGGTTTTTATAACAAAAAAAATACCTCATCAAAATATACTCATTTTTTTCTTAATTATTTTAAATTATGGAAATTATTTACATAAATATGATATTTTGAAAAATAATTCTAAATGTTACATCCGCGTTTGACCCCCTAGAAGTTTGTAGGAATTTATGTATGCGTGTTGGATGTATACGTGTATGTATACATGTATTGCTTACGTATATGCCGTGTATTCTATGCCTGTGTGTACGTCATGAGGACGTATTAGATGTATATTTGATGTGTGCATGATGGCATGCATGTTTGCTTGGAGTTTGAGGTGTTTCAGGTGGCTGCGGAGTGCATTTGGGAGTGAGAAGAGGAGTTTGGGTGGTGGTATGGGCGTACGGGGAGACGTACGGCCGTACGAGGCAGGAGAGTTTAGGAGGCTCGGGTTCTTGCTTGGCGTACGGGTGTACCAATGTATGGTACGGGCGTACGACAACTCGTAGGAATCAGGTTTGTTCGCTGTGAACAGTGATTTCATCAGATGAACAGTGCTCGTACGGGCGTACCAACGGGTGGTGCGCCCGTACCGCAACTCGCAGGAGTTGTGTTTGTCAGGCTTTGGGTTTCCGTACGGGCGTACCAATGGGTGGCACGGTCGTACCGTTGCTCGGGTTGTTAGGCTTTTTCTGTTCGTACGGGCGTACCGATACTGGTACGGGC